>OX579669.1:1560934-1719834 GCA_951230895.1 Carpatolechia fugitivella | reverse complement strand
AATCAAATCAATTATCATCATCATCGTGTGGGTTAAGGTCGACAACCGACCTTACAAACCCTGATGTTACAGAGCCGTCAAAGGCCACTGACTTGGCTCGTGTAACGACTATATAGTATCCGGATCCAACGGCTTAACGTGCCTTCCGAAGCACGGAATTATCTTAAAAAATATTTAATTCGAATTAAGATTTTTACAAATAATTTTTCGACGTCAAAGCTAACCAATTGATTCATTATATACAGAGAATCACACATTGGAGATCATTCTTTCAAAGGAAAGTACCGATTAATAAATCACATGATTGATACCATACTGTTTGATGGTTCATTCTTATGAGCTGTGACCGATATTAGAGTAAATCCGGTCATAGAATAATCTTGTGATTAGTCTACTATATACTTTCTACCTTATACAGGTCGTTCTAGACAAAAATAAAGATTCTGCTTCAACGTATGGGTTGCATGGATCACAACCACCTCACAAACCCTGGTGTCAGGAAGAGCCGCCAAAGGCAGTGGCCTCCACAAACGCCAAAGCTAAAGGTTGTGGTGGTGGTGGTGGGTGGGGAGGCTCCTCCACATCATCATAGTTTTCCATATCAGTGTAAATAAAAAAAAACAAATCAACGGCCCGTTACAGTCCACTGCTGGACTATGAGCCTCCTCCACTTAAGTGGAGGGTTTACCATAATCTCCACGCTTGGCAGGCGGTTGGGGATCGCAGATAAAAAGGTTACTGTATCAGAGAGCGCTGCTGCCCGTTCCCTGTTCAATGTGTAGTCCCTAAATGGCCTCTTACGACACCCACGGGAAGAGGTAGGGGTTGGTGACAAATGTAGCCATCAAAAACATAACTTGTAAAAAAACCAAGTCTCGCACGCAACTTAGTCTACGTAAAAAGTTGTGAGATCCATGTAATACCAAGTCGGTTAATTATTCAGTACCCTACTTAAGAGTCCTTCTGTCTTAAGTTATTACGTAATTAGCTCACCTAACAACATCTTATAGTGACCAGATCAATATTAAAAATCTCTTATGTTTTAAATAAATACATAGATTGACCTGGCAATCGCATGAAAACACAATGTATCTATCTCACAAGTAATACATTATTATATATTAAATTTGATTGTTTAGTGCGATTGCCAAGTCAATCTATGTATTTATCGCATGAAAACACAATGTATCTCACAAGTTATACATTATTATCAAGGTTGTCTGGAAGAGATCGCTACAAGCGATAAGGCCGCCTTTGCGCACTAAAGCTATATGTTTTTGTTTTATTGTTTTTATATTCCTTTTGTGTGCAATAAAGTGTTTTTACTTACTTACTTACTATTATATTAAATTTTATTGTTTAGTGCGATTGCCAAGTCAATCTATGTATTTATTTAAAACATAAGAGATTTTTAATATTGATCTGGTCACTATAAGATGTTGTTAGGTGAGCTAATTACGTAATAACTTAAGACAGAAGGACTCTTAAGTAGGGACTGAATAAATTAACCGACTTGGTATTACATGGATCTCACAACTTTTTACGGTAGACTAAGTTGCGTGCGAGACTTGGTTTTTTTACAAGTTATGTTTTTGATGGCATCTCATTTCTTTTTGTAGATCGCATGAAAACACACCTACGCTCCACCTACCCTTTACCTACCCTACACCTACCCTACACCTACCCTACACCTACCCTACACCTACCCTACACCTACCCTACACCTACCCTACACCTACCCTACACCTACCCTACACTTACCCTACTCCTACCCTACACCTACCTACACCTACCCTACACCTACCCTACACCTACCCTACACCTACCCTACACCTACCCTACACCTACCCTACACCTACCCTACACCTGCCCTACACCTGCCCTACACCTGCCCTACACCTACCCTACACCTACCCTACACCTACCCTACACCTACCCTACACCTCTTATTCAATTATATTCCATTATACAGGTACACTGATTCATTAACTGCAAATGTAACTTTGTAATCCTATATAATGCCCCAAGATTTATATGGGATTACAAAGTTATCTAGCAGATGATGTATCTAGAAAACTGGGCCGAAATTGCAAAATATTTTAGTTTTCCCTTGATTTATACACTAAACACTAATTTTGTTCTAAATTTGAAGCTTCTATGTCTGCTAGAAGTGCCTTAGAGTTTTGATGATCGGTCAGTCAGTGAGTGACAAAATTAAGAAACTTTGACTAGTTATAATTCATAAACTACTGAGTCAAATTGATTGAAATTTGAAATATACCGTATTTATACAATGCCTGCTTGGTTCCTGAAAACTCAGGCTTCTAGTTTTATCCACAACGAAGTTATAGGGGGGTCAAAAATGGCCTGAACTGCTTCGAGAAAAGTATGGTACGGCCGTGCCGCTTTTTTGCTCGACTTAGCGGGGGCACTGCCGTGCCCCCAGATTCTACTCTGCATTCACACGGCGGTTCAGTGGATATTCCAATGCTCAATTACCAAGTATTATTAAAAAATAAAAACGATAAAGCGAAACATGAAAATTTTTGTCGACTACTGGACGCAGCATTTGTCACAAGTACTCACTCAAGAACAAGTTCTTGTAACACTGATTTTCAGCCAGCACTGGAGTCCTAAGTTAAGCGCCAGATATTAAACAAATTAAATATAAAGGAATTAATAGAAATACAATTGCAGAAGTAAATATATTATGTACCTGTAAGTGCTGTAAATAAATCTTTTCTTATTGACGGCTCCGTAGCCCAGGTGGTAGTGTATCTGCCTCCAACGCACAGGGTCGCGGGTTCGAATCCCGCCCAGGGCAAACATTCGTGTGATGAGCACTTGTGTTTGCCTTGTGTCTGGTTGTTGTTTATCTCTATAAGTATGTATTTATCTATCATAAACATCAACGGCCCGTTACAGTCCACTGGACTATGAGCCTCCTCCACTGAAGTGGAGGGTTTTGCCATAATCTCCACGCTTGGCAGGCGGGTTGGAGATCGCAGATTAAAAGGTTGCTGTATCAGAGAGCGCTGCTGCCCGTTCCCTGTTCAACGCGAGGTCCCTAAGTCACCTCTTACGACACCCACGGGAAGAGTAAGGGTTGGTGACAAATGTATTCTACTCTGCCGTCACCACACGGCGTATTTATCTATATATGTAATGTATATCAGCTGTCTGATACCCATAGTACAAGCTCTGCTTAGTTTGGGATCAGATGGCCGTGTGTGAAGATGTCTCCATATATTTAATTATTTATTCTTATTCTTATTCTTAAATAAAATAGAAAGTTACCATCGCATTTTGCCTTAAAGCAGATATCAAATACATTTTCTAGACCACCTTGTAGAACCTTTATATTATGATACAGCAACGACAAAGAAAGTGTGTGAGACTGTAAGATTTATAAAACAATGCATCATTGAATTTATGTCATGCAGTACAATACCTTCTCAATTATGACATAAAGTGCTTACGCGGTCTATGATCGAATTCTGACACGTTCGCTGAAAATTAGCCAGTGGTTCTCAAACTGTCAAACGCATAAGGAATTTTTTCGCATATAGTTATATTTTACGGTTATCAGCTTAGCTTTTTTAGAAAGGCCTAGCTGAAAACCAGCGTTGTAGTCTCCCGCTATAGCATTAGCTGAGCTAGTAGCTCTTTTTGGTATCGAGTGTGATGACACTTTTTTGTTAAGTATAATTTTATTTAACTTTTTATTGTATTTTTCGGATAACCATGCATTCAAATCAAATAAAAAATCAACGGCCCTTTACAGTCCACTGCTGGGCTATGAGCCTCCTCCACTTAAGTGGAGGGTTTTGCCATAATCTCTACGCTTGGCAGGCGGGTTGGAGATCGCAGATTGAAAGGTTACTGTATCAGAGAGTCAAAGAGTGTTCAATTGTGTAGTCCCTAAGTCGCCTCTTCCGTACGACACCCACGGGAAGAGTAGGGGTTGGTGACAAATGTATTCTACTCTGCCGTCACCACACGGCGTTATTTTCTTAAAATTAGTTTCAAATGATGTATTAGTAATTAATAAGTGTCGTCATCTCTACTAGCAAATAAAAAGTGTTTCTTTCTTCTTTCTTTTATTATATCACTGTTAACAAAAAAATAAAAAAGATTATTTTCTGAGACTAACCCCAGTTTGGTTGGGATATTGCAAGTCGTTCTAAAAGAATCACCTAATTGTTTTAGAACGATGATTCTGTGCTTCGGAAAGCACGTTAAGCTGGTGGGACCCGGCTGCTATTTATAGTTGTTACACGAACCGCAGTAAGATTGCTAAATGTAACAGCGCCATCTATCTTAATCAATCAGAACGATAGTTGTATCTCATTCCGCATTCAAAAATCACGCTGTTAATTTAGAAATAAGAAAAATCCACAAACAACACAAGCGTTGCCAAACAAACAGCAAGTCTGAACAAACACTTTTATCACATACCATTACTTCAACCAATCAGATTCATAAAAGGAACAAGAGGCTTCCTCCACACAAACACGCCGTTGAAAATACTTAGCGTAAAACGGATCGCAAAGCTCCTTCGAAGTTACCGGTACGTTCCGTTCCTTTGTACGTAAGGCTTTGTTCGAGTTTGCCGGTTAAGTTCTCTGAAAGTATTGAGTATTGATAGAAGATAGTAAATTGAATGTGGTAATCATATAGGAATAGTACGGATGCTGATTTTGCAGCAGTCTAATAGTAAAGAATGCTTTAAAAAAATAAAAATAATAACACCTTTATTCAAAGTACCTGGGCAACCGAGCTTTGCTCGTGGCATTATCTGTTGGAAAACTTTTGGACTACCAAAAATTATGTAAGAAAAATAACTAAATGAAAGAATAAAAAAAGGAAATAACAAATAAAAAAAATAAACATGAACAAAATAAAATAAAAAGTATCTGTTGAGATTCGAACTCAAAACCGAAAAACCAAAATGGACTATGCTTTGCCCTTTTCTAACTGAAGCGTTATTGACCTCGAAATTACCTTTCTAATTTGATGATATGGCATACCAATTCTTTGAGGCCTGAAAACACAGAAAAAATCCGTTTTACTAAACATGAAACCTCGATTTATCGCCTCCGAAACTCCCTATATGCTAAACATCAAATACGTTGCAGCAGTTTCCGAGATTTTAACTATATATACAAGAATTGCTCGTTTAAAGTATAAGTTACGCAAAATCAGCTGCAGAAATTCTGACACATCAATTAGGATTGCAGTTTAAGACTAAACCAGTCTTATCACGATATATAATTAGGATAAATTTGATGTACATTTCTTGCCCGACTTTTAATGTTATCAATTGTAAAGGCTGTTCCTGATATCTACAGGACCTTTGGGAGGCAAATGCTCGTCGGGTGGCTGGCCATTGGGCTAGGAAGTTTACCCCCGACTCGCAAAGAAGAAGAGGGCTAATTTAGAAATCGTTAAACAATTTACGAACTAAAATTGACCGTTGCAAAGAAAACATGGCAAAAATAGAGCTTCATAAATCCAACCTAGGAATAGGTACAAGAAAATGTTCCTAAGATCCAACACATAAGCATTGAGGCTGTAGTGGCACATCTATTTTGCTCATTGTGCCTCTCATCCTGCACGAAAGAGAATCTCTATTGATGTCACCGTATTTGAGGCTTAAGTACTGGAACGGAAATATTTTGAAATTGAGCCCGCTTCGTTGGGCATTTATTTTTTAGAATTCGTAGACTTTTTCCTTTTGTTTGCGTAATGACAAGATTTTCACTTATTGTTTTCGTCACAAACCTTCTCCTTAATTCTTGGTCTCTTTACTGGCCAAAATCCTCCGATTTTAGTTTCATCCTGTTTAAATTAATTATCAAAATTACTATCTTCTTTATCAGAGTCTTCTAGGACTGTTTGTGGTACAAAAACTTAAAATTCATAGCTAACAGGAATGTCTCTGGCATGGTCAGGTTTTTAACTCTCAAAATAGCACAATTCCAAAAAACTAGACTCAATATTCTATTTCACGCACACCAAAAATGACACGAGTCTCCGAGAAATAACAACAAGAGTGAAAAGTGAAGAGTCCCTCGGATAACTTCCATACGTAGCTGGGACTAAAAGGTTAACGTTTCTTCTAAAGAGCCAAACTGGGGGCAGTATCACCAGGTGATTTTGTTTAACGGAGTTCCCATTGGGATTCAAATCCAAAACTTCTGGATCGAGACTGCCTTTGACCACTTGACGTCACTAGGTCACGGCTTTTGCTACCCCGATAGCAAGAGATGGTTGAGGGAATAAAGTCGTGAAGCGAAGCAGCACCAGTGTCCGATAGCAAGAGGTGGTTGAGGGGAAAAAGTCGTGAAACGAAACAGCACCAGCCCTTTTCTTCAGCTTAAGTTAGAAAAAAAACTTTGACAGCCACTGTAGACTAACAAAAGCGTCCAAAAACATAACAATTCAGCACGCGACGAGCACCGGAACTCAGTTCTTGCCCGTCCTCGGCCCGTGCAAGATGGACACACGCGTGAATATTCGCGACATTTTGAGTATATTACTGATACTCTGCGCCTTCGCAGTTGCTTCCGGAGTGCTCACAGGCAAAGGTACAGCTGTCTCTTTCTTTCTATCTGGATTTGCAAGTTGAGCGTTTTGTAAACAGTCCGCAATATCATCATTGTTGTGTTCACAATAAGACAGTGCAGTGAAATGTTAGGGTTTGTTTGGATTTTTTGTGGTGGGTTCTTTCAGGCGGACTAATTATTTTGGGGTAAAGCAGTCTTTGCAATTGAGAAATAGAGTGTCCAGCTCTTTTTACGGATGTTCTGGGTTTGAATCTGATGGAGAAACAAAAATTACTTTGTGTGACTTCCCCTCAACCCCCTATTTGTCTTACAACTTTACAGACTAAATCACTTGTCCGAAAATCAAGATGATTCGGAAGGCATATCGAACCGGCTCCGTAGATAAAAAATAGTCGTTACACGAGCCATGTCAGGAGCCATTAGCGGTTCAATAATTCTGACACCTGGGTTTGTGGGGTCGGTCATTGACCTTACAGTTCACAAGGTAATAGTAATAAAGAGTACTGCCAAAATTTTTATTATGGATGTCCAAGCAGGATGGCTAAAGTGTCCCTATCAAGATTCGAACCCAGATCTTTTTTAATGAGAGACGAATACTCTCGACATAGAGCGTCGGTGGTCTAGTGGTCGCCTACCGTCCGGAAAACGCGGGTGCGATCCTCACCACGTACCGAATTTCGTTATCGAATTTCGAATTCATAAGTACGTTTATTCGACGCTCTTACGGTGAAGGAAAACATCGTGATGAAACCTGCACACTCCTGCTAAGAAATTCAAAGGTTGTGTGTGAAGTCGACCAACCCGCAATGGGCCAGGGTGGTCTACTAAGGCCTAATCGCCCTAATGCTGGGGTAGGCTCGAGCCCCTCGGTGGGGACGTATATGAGCTGTTGATGATGAATGCATGAGCTGTTAATGATGAAAACATGCACCTATTGCCCACATACGCTGATGCACACAAGAACAACACCAGAGGGCGTAATAATTTTTGTTTATGACACAGCCCATTTTTGTTAGTAACAAACTAGGAGGCATTTGACATCTAAAATACCTTACTACTTTTTATCAATATAAAAAAATAAATAAAAAATAAATGATAATGATGATGTGATATGATGTATTAAATTGAATTGAAATGCTCTCGGCTGGTTGAAAGCACTTTCCCATCATTATAATAATATTTTAGTTATCATAACTTGTCCATTCAATTTATTTTGGGCTCATCTCTGGGTCACAAAACATGACTAGAATAGGTACTATAGTTTATAAACACGAGTGAACTACAAATACAAATACATTATGTTTTCATGCGATAAATACATAGATTGACTTGGCAATCGCACTAAACAATCAAATTTAATATAATAATGTATTACTTGTGAGATACATTGTGTTTTCATGCGATTGCCAGGTCAATCTATGTATTTATTTAAAACATAAGAGATTTTTAATATTGATCTGGTCACTATAAGATGTTGTTAGGTGAGCTAATTACGTAATAACTTAAGACAGAAGGACTCTTAAGTAGGGACTAAATAAATTAACCGACTTGGTATTACATGGATCTCACAACTTTTTACGGTAGACTAAGTTGCGTGCGAGACTTGGTTTTTTTACAAGTTATGTTTTTGATGGCATATATTTAACGGGAACAAGTCATAATTCCACGAAGTTTTATTTCAGTTTTTTTAGTCTTATTTTTTACATAATATGAGGTCCCGTGGAAATAAGACTTTTTAGCCGCGGGCGGATAGCTAGTCTTAGATAATATAGGTAGTTTATTATTTTCATGTGCATTGTATAATGAATATTTCTCTTAATTTTCTTGTACAACATAACGTACGCGTATCTAACCTTTTCATCGACCGTCAGCTTCTTCAAAACTGTTGGTCTAGAGGAGGCTATTTAACACCGAAGAGCTGACTACAATAGATCCATCTCGGGTCGCAGTGGTCATTGGGACATAATTTGCCCGATCCCTTCTACATAAATCATAACCTTTTCATAATATAAATAATTTGGTAGGCAATGAGCAATTTTTTTTTGTTTTATTGCTGGTTTCCTCTTGTCACTCACTACCTAGCTTCTTGATGAAATAAACAAGCTTTTTTCAAGAACATTTAAACTTCAGAATTGTTACTATATCATCGACGCAGATCCAAAATTATTGAAGTAATTTAATATTAAAATGTTATGTTTATAAATTATATGTGTCCAGAGTAGAAGTTGACAGATACTGGCACCTATTTTTGGTAGATATACGTAATAAAGGTAGTGACAGTAGTGACCTTGTAGGTAGATTTCATCAACAAATTGAAACAGTCAGTAGGTACTGAAGACAAGACTGGACGAAACATTTCAACAATTTCTTGTTTAGTATTTTGCTTCTAGACGCTATTGTAGTGCCGATGTTATATACGTAAGTTTTAGCAACCGTAGATTGGTGTTGAGTTTAGGGATTACTTGACAGCAATCTGTTTCATTTGCACTCATGGGATCTATAGGAAGTAAAAGTGAAATAGGCTATAATAGGCTCCGAGTAATTCTCGCACGTTTTGAAACGATCTCTAGCACTGGCATCAATATTTTTTAAATTAAAGCGAAATGCTGAGTCGGGATATTAATGTAAACTATTCGTACGTTTTCATGATTATCTGTGTTTTTTTTAGATCTTAATTTAGGGTGTATTATGATCGACCTTCTTCAGAATATTGGTCTAGAGGAGACTAAATTATTTAGCATCGGAAGGCTGATTACCATGGCCATTGGCACTTTATTACCCTATCTCTTCTCATTAAATCATAATCTCATGATCCGCTAGTATATGTTTGTGTTTCTTCCTTTCAAGGAAAAGTAATCGATATTTTTATTATAAATATCATTTTTATAAATTGTTTATATTGATAGATCGGTTTTTGATTTGAATTCAATGATTAAGGTGTTATGTTAGTGACGATTAATTATAATTCACCAGTTTCTATTGTCAAAATGCAATAAATTGAATCTTTCACTTTTCTACAAAAATTATTCAAACTATCTACTTGTTAATTATATTTATTTATCTACAAAGTTATCTTTGTACTTACTAAAAATAGATAAATAAATATAATTAACTAGTAGATAGTCTCTTTATATAGTACTAGCTTTCCGCTCGCGGTTTCACCCGCTTTAAATAAGTTTTCCCGTGGGAATGAAGTGTTTTACCGCAGTAAAAAGTAGCCTATGTCTTATTCCAGGGTCTAACCTAAATGTGTGCCAAGTTTCATCCCGATCCATCCAGTGGTTCAAGCGTGATTTGGCAACAAACATCCAAACATTCAAACTTTCGCATTTATAATATTAGTACGCTTTTATTAGAATAAATTACACTTTTATTAGACCAGTAGTGCTAATGAAAATGTTTCATGAAAATACTAAACACATTTTATTTTAAATGCAGTTCCTTAGTTTTAAGTCTTAATGATCATAGTAGTTCTTATTTTTAAAAGATATTTGTCATGAAATATGTTAGCGACTTTTTAATGTTAATTGAACTCATTGTCTTTTAAGTTGTTTAAGTTTTATATTCATACTTTCTTGTTTATCTTTTCAGCGTTCTACTGTCGAGATCCAGACACAGGGAAGCTTTACCCAGTCAACAGCACCTGGCATTCTTCTTCTTTCTGCGGCAGATATACTTGCAAACTAAGAAAGAAAACTAGTAACAACCCAGCACAGACTGTAGCAGCACTAAATAAACATCATAAGATAGCTGATTCATCTGCTACACCAATAACAGAGAAAATCCATAAAAACTGTTCTCAACCTGCTGGAGTAGTAATTGAAGACAAAGTGACATCTGACATACAAAAAATATTACACAAACCAAAGGACGATACATATGTCAATTTGGAAAAGTTTCAAAAAGCAGATAATGGTAAAAATGTCGAACTAGATGCAAAAACGGCTGATGGAGACAGATATTTGACTGAAGAAGAAATAACAGCATTATCTTTACTACTGCAAACAATGAAAAAGAGTGATTTGGAAGCCATTTTAGAGGTATATAATCTAGCTCAAGATATTTATAAGGAAATTGATAAGGTAACTGAAGAAAAAAATAATCTCAATAACGCACAAGATATGAAAACTGTATCAAAAGATAAAAAACTTACAGAAAATGTGATCCCCGATGATATAAAAACAAAAAAGATTGTCTCTTACTGGTATGAACCATTAACACCTATAAATAGTAAATTAAAAGCAATTGAAAATATCCAAACTTTACAAGAACAAAAATTCGTGAAACCACCTCGGGTCAAACCCAATATTGACGCCAACTTAATACCACAGTCTTTTTATGAAGGTTTAAGTTTGTTAGAAGAAGCAAAACGTAAAAATAAACAATTTGAATCAGTGCCAAACACTAGAATACTTGAAAAATCTTATATAGAAGCGCCCTTAGCAAGAACCGATTTTAGAAAATTACCATATTATCATCCTTTGACCAGTTTTCAGAAGCAAGCAACTTACGTGCGTCCTACTACGACTTATTCTCAATCGAACCCTGTTCTCATTCCGATCTCTCAGTCCTCAGACCATACACAACAAAGATTATATGCTCAACCTGCAATATATTCTCCAGCATTATTACAGTTACAACAATATCCTCCATTGCCACTGTATCCACAACAACATAAGGAAGAGTTTGTGCAGCAACCACACGACAAAAATGCCATACCTATCTATTTGCCAAATCGAAATGTTGGATCTTCAGAAAATCATGGAACAAATGGCAAATGTTGCAAAAATCATGTACATGAACCACCTTTTAAGTTGATACCATGGACGAAAACGATTGAAGACATAAAAAAGCCTATAAATAACATGAAATATGAAGACAGAAGATCACTTTACAAACTAGATAAAATATACGATACTAAAAGTTCTATACCATATTCGGAATCGAAAATAAACCCTAATTTTGATTTACCGATGGCGTCGTATGCTCGTGATTATAATGTTAGCAGTATACAACCGTACAGTCTTGAGAGCACGTGGCGTTTGTTAGGTTTAAGTGACAAGATACCAAAACGTAACAAAGCTGCTATCATGGGTGCTCCATTCTTAGCCCAAGCTCCCAGTAAACTAGCAGCCAACTCTGAAGAAAGTCCTGATGTGAACGACGAAGATCAAGAACTGGTGCAAAATGCTAAAAACGAGACACCAGATCTGCCTGACTGGCAAACAGCTCAATTACCGTTAAGTGTAATCAACGAAGTTAAAGCAGATATTGGCAAATCGAAATTTCTACCGTATCCATTCAGAAAGAAAGTAAAGTTAGAAAGAGTAGGTAAATTGCTGCAAGTGGATGATGCAGGTAGAATAAAACGGGATGTGGTTGAAACAGAACAAACACAAGCTAGAATACCAGAGGAATATGAAGTCTATATAGAAAAGTCGACGTAAGTATAATTGGTAATTATACTGGTTCATATTATTATGTAAATTAAATATATTAGCAATAATAACATTAAAAAGTGTGGCCTTTTGCACACCACGTTTTTCATACATAAGGTCTGCAGGATGCGTTTGACTCGCGTGCGTACCGCGTCGACGACGACGGCGCGCTTAAAAAACGTGGTGTGTAAAGAGTAAAGGGTCTACAGAATTATATCAATAAAATGGTGAGCAGATAATGAGAATAATCTTTGGGAGTAACATTATTATTGTATCTGATCGAAACCTTTCGACGCTCTTACGGTGAAGGAAAATAACATAAGAAAACCTGCATACTCCTGCAAAAAAAAGGTTGTATGTGAAGTCGACTAACCCGCACTAGGCCAGTGTGGGCGACTTAAGCCTGATCACCCTACTTCAGGGTAGGCTCGAGCCCTGCGGTGGGGAGGTAATGACCTGTTGAAGAATATGATTTTTGGGAGGAGCAGTTTATAATTTGTTAATTTATGTAATCAATCAAGTATTTTTTCCAGGTGTGAAACAGACACAGAACCAGGATTTTTCAGAATGGGAAACTCAACTGAACCTTATCCTGCCTGTTGTCCTCAAAGAATTCACAGCTGATGGACGAAAGCGAACGGCAATTTCTATAAAAAAAATGTTATCTTGATTTACACATGATCAAGTACTTTTTCTTGAAGTGTACGATTGTAATAATAGATGGTTTATTCCATAATTTGTTTTTAAAAAAATATTGGATATCTTACTAGTATTTTCGGCTCTTATGATGATTGAGCATAAACATAAATTTTATTTTAAATTATTTAATCGAGTCTTTGAACCAGTCGCAAATTCGTGAACATAGATTTATGTTACTTTGGATATAATCAGAGCATAAGAAACGTCGTAACAAAGCCCAAAACTTACTTGACGCGAATACTTGAGATGCGATTAGTCATACTTCCAAGAGGCCAAACGTAAGAAATATTATTGCGAGTTTATTTTTATTTAAACATTATGATAATTTATTTACGAAACTAATAAAATGTAAAGCGTTGAAATTTTTATTGTGATACTTCTTTGTTATTTTTAACTCGAAACTGCGGTTTCATAGACGACCGAAGCGATATCACCATCATACGTTCCAGTAACCTTATAGTTTTAATTGTTTAATGAAATAGAATCAACATCCTGAAATGTGCTAAATAATAATATGAACATATTTGTTAAGAAAGGCACGTAGATTGAATCTATTGAAAAAATATATAACGTGTTATTTTTATAATTTTCTAAATCATATTTGATGATGATTGTTTGGAATTATTACTATCCAGCTTTAGTTTGTAAAAAATAGACTTATTTTGAAATTTGTTTTTAGAAACACCAGACTGGCTGTTAGTCGCGACACATCTATGACACGAATTTCTTGTTTTATTTCTTTCACTACAAAACTTATAAAACAATTATATAAATTAAAAAATATTTATAAATTCGAGTATGTACGTAACAGAATACTTCTAAGTAATTTTGTAAATATTTTTATGTGATTAAAATAAAGAAATTGTTAAATGAAGAATATCAAACCATTTGTTGGTTTCATTTATTGACGTAGTTCATTTGAAAAACGGAATCAGTTAGTAATATTACATAAAATCTAAAAATTACAATATGAATAAGCTAAAGTTACAATTTTAATTACGTAATATAACATGTTGTACAAACGTCGAGTCCGATTATTGTGTTAATTAACAAACTAATTAAACTAATTATATTAAATTAGCAATCAGTTATTTAAACATGCCTGTTATTGGATAATTTTGGGATTATAATTACATATTATTTACAATACAAGTACTTCAAGGCTGATCAGAAAATAATGTTCCGTTTATTTGCCCTGCTACCAGTCTGTAGTACTAAGTCAGTACCGGAAAATATACTTTTTCCTCTTGTATTAAAACTTCAAACTGTAAAATATATTGATTTTACATTTTAATAAAGGTTTGTTTTATAATGTTTCATATTTAGATAATCTTTTCCACTCCAAGTTTATTGAGATAAATGTGTTTTCTATTCTACGAGTAGATAGGTATTATCATTGAGGAAACAATGTCAGTTTATATTAATATATATCACTCATCCAATTCTTTGTAAAGATCCGTCTTTTTTTCGATTATTCTACGACAAAAGGTATTCATTAAAAAGTAGAGAAAAAATCATAGAGTCACTTTTAACTTTTTCTTCCTTAAATTTGTTTGTATCGACCATTTATCGCCTATCGGAAATGATACAAGTCTGGTAATCATCCCTAATGGAGCGGGCATAATATTATCGCGTCGTAACATTGTAAGAAAAAGTGGAACGGAGTAGGGATGGGAAACATTTAATGATAGGGTTATTTTCGATATTTAACAACAACACTTTTTTTCGTAGAAGAAAAAGTGTAATGTAAAAGAATAGAAAATGTTTATGTATTGTGAACATTATGTGGCATTCGTGGCCCTAAGGCTAGGTTAGATGCTGATTTTGGTGTACAAAATTATTAGAAAAATGTTTTTAAATTATGTCATTCAAATTAATTCTTTAAGTGGTTTTCCTTTGTACACTGGGCGAACGTGGTTCACAAAAGCCTGATACCCCTAATTTAGGGTAGGCTACGAACCCTTCGGTGGAGACGTATATGAGCTATTTGGTCGATGATGTGTTTTTATGGATATTTAAACTAATAGCTTGCTGTTGCGTACATGGCTTTTTAATTTATCATTATGGGCAATGGTTTGTCGTTACACTCAAAACTCTTAAAATTTAGCCTTTTCACACTTCGAACATCAAAGTGTTATTCCAGATATTACATCAAAACACAATACTATTTAGCGTTTATACTTAAAACCTTGTACAACCGGCTCTAGACTTAATAATTTGATATTATAAAAATCACATTATTATATAAAAAAAGCTTCCCACCACTACTCGAAAAGTTAACTACGAGAGGTTCACTTAAAAAAGCATTTACCCTGCAAAGACTCTGTGACTTATCGTTTACCACTAGAAAGAGACGCAGAAACGCGTCGCACAACGGAACAGAGCAGGACAGCTCTACAACGTCAGAAATATTTAAATTAAGTCCTCCCTTAATGTCGGACATTATTTTTTTATCGGCGCTCCCAAATAAAGATATGTCGCTACTGAGTTTTTAGAGGAAATGTCTTCTGGAGGGGAAAACGTGAGTTTCTGAAATCTTGTGAGCTCGAGTCTAATTTGAGGGAATAATGTTGCGGGAGAATAAAAATGTGAAGTAATGCGCTATCGAGATGTGTTTTACATGGATGATTTTGTTTGGAATTTATATGTAGATTTGAAAAGAGGTTTTTACATGGATGATGTTTTATAAATTCTGTACATTGGCTTGCGTAAAAGGTCTAGTTTTGGTCTAGGTCTATTTGATTTTACTGGGTTATAGGTTCGGGTGGTCTGCTAAAAATGTTTCGAGCTTTTTATCCAGCAAACCAATCACTTAGAATAGAGAGTAGAATATCGGTAGCACTAGAGGTAGAGGAGAGGTAGAAGCATGCGTTTCTGGATTGAAAGGTCAAACATTGTTTTTATCTCAATTGTGTACAATAAATTGTAAATAAATAAATAAATTAGTCATCATAAAACAAAGTAGTACTTACTCGATAAAGAAATATTTATCAAGATTTTATGGAAAGCCAGAGGCTTCGTTATCGTTTTTAGAAATTTCATCCAGGCAAGCTTCGGTAGCGAGAAACCTGCATTGTTTTGCAGGCTGTTTAACCTATTTGTTTGAACAAACCGCCACGATTTGGGTTCGCAAACTACATACACCCTTCCAGTTTATTGATTGCTTCAACATTCCGAACGTAAGCGGTCGGAATATACGGTTGACTTTGTGGGTTTGCTATACATATAGCTTGGCAAAAAAGAGTTTGGCACGGTGACAGGTGGAACTAAATATTTAGTTTGCTGCCATTTATGCTGGGTTGATCTTTACATTATTATTACATTTGTATGCCATGTTGATTGCTCTTCGTTAATTTTACGATATTTTATAAATTAGGTATTTTTTCTTTCCTATTTGATTACGAGGTGGCGACAAGTGCGATAAAACCACCCTCATTTTTTCCAAACTCTTTTTTGCCAAGCTGTAATTACAAGTTATACCACAGCTATGTAAGAAAATAAACATTGCTACGTGTTACCTATTACATGACCTTGTTATATTGTTGATGGCCCAGTAGCTAGTGCCACTGGCTCTTTTTCGGGAAACGTGGGTCAAACCCAACTAGGTACCAATGAGTTTTCGAATAAATATGCGTGTGTGCCGGTATTAGAATAGTAATATCAATCAATCAGCCTATTGCAGTCCACTCATGTATTTTCATTATTATTAGCTTCTAAAAAGTGCTATAAGGTTTCCTTTCATTATTAAAATAAATAAATAAAAAATAAATTGTTGTTCTAATAGAACAAACGGGTTGTGCAACACTTACCCATTTTTGTGTACGTTTATTCTGGACTGGACCCTGTTTCCCTGGCACGCTACCATACTTCTATTCTACATCGTTTGGCCAGCAGCGTGTGGCAGCTGCTGGGCTACAACCTTAGTGTTGTTTAAACGAATTTTACCCTTTTTTTTCTTAGAGAAACCACATTTTGTTTTCAGTTTTCGCTTTATTGGTTATTCGAACATTCTGAACGTAAACGGTAGGAATGTACGGTTGACTTTGTGGGTTTGCTATACAGTAGAGATTATAGACGATCGGATCCAGTTCAAGTACAGTTGAAGTAACTGCATCTGTTACTACTGATCAATAAAAAATATATAAATAATAAAAAAAATCCACCCAATAATAAATGTCAAAAGTAAAAAATAAGTCTATTTTTTTGATTCGTATTAAGATTTTTACAAATCATTTTTTTAATCATTTTTCGACGTCAAAGCTATCATGGATGGCACGTTCACTACCAGTGTACGCCCTCTGTGGAGAAGAACGGCCAGAAGAAACTCCACAGGAATTGTATCTTTTGTACTTTTCCTTTGTACTTGTTATTGTCTAAATGTGCTGACATCTCCATACCCCTTAATATTAATTACTTATTAACTATATCTACGCTGGAGTCTTTTACAGTTTTGGCAAAATTTATCAATATTATTAATATTAAATTGTAAGTATTTAGTATGTATTTATTTTAATTGTGTTGTCCATAACAATGGCATTTCTTCTTCGTTTCAGGAAATATCTATCGCATCCGTTTTCTAACCTACCCTTGATAAACTGATTACGCGGCTAAATTGCTAAATGCAGAAGCCATTAAAAAAGAAAACTGGGCAAACCCTAAACCTTCGATGTATGACACAGAGTGACATATTATTACACACTGTTGTTTACTTCATCAGAATACTATGATACATTAATATTATGATACATTACAAACATAAAACTAAAGAAAATAATTATTTATTTTTCAAGTTTAATAACAATAGTCAAATAAAAATTTCAAATAAAATTGGTAACAAAGTACCTCGTCAGTTAAAAAGGCCGCCCCTTGCCATCCCCGGCGCAAAGGAGCCCAACACACTCGGATGGCGACGGACAACCTTTGCACCAGGAATGACCCGGCGCGGGAGTCACAACCCTTCTCCTTTAAACGTTTGCCTATTTGGCTTACGAAGCTTTTAGCTTCGTTGTCCCAACAACCTGACGACGTCTCCACTGCAAACGGAACAAATAAATATTTCTGCTCCACAGCTGAATATTTTTCATGCTTAAGCACAGCCGCAAACTAAAGCTATTATATTAAAGAAACTGTTCTTTGTAGCGTTGGTGCTATAGCTGGGGCAGTTGCTTACCCTCCGGAAGACGAAGGTTCGATCCCCATTACTTTATGAAGATGATGAAGAAGAAAAAACGTATACAAAACCCATGTCAGCTCCTGCACTATAATCCTGATACAAAAGCTTCACTTCAAAAGCGTAAATCATGCGGCGCGGCGGCACTCCGCTTTATAATATAGACCGGCATCCCACAGTGGTATTCAACGTCAAAACGACCAACTAGATAAATATAACGTGAAAATACTATTGCTGTGAGCGACGGCCTGCTATTCTGGAGATCCGAGTTCGAATCCCCACCACGTATGTTACAATGTGTTTTTTAATTTGAACTTAATGAAAAAAAAAGTAAGGAAAACAAACTTGCACACTTCTGTATAAAAAAACATAGCGTGTCTGTGAAGTCGACCAAGCCGTACTGGTTCAGTCTTGACAAAACATCTAATAATAATAATAACTGGCTAATAAACGCGCGTCACCGGTAATTTTACTCCGTAAAAGGGAGAAAGCATTTTGTAAAAAATAAATAAATAATAATAAATATTGCCGTCCCAAACACTCACACACAATCTGCAAAAAACAATAACAGAGAAAATAAGCAAATATACTGACCTTAAAGATGAAGTCATCAGGATTTGGAAACAGAAAAAAGGCTACATCGTCGCGATAGTAATCTCTGGTACCGGTGTAGTCTTTTTGAAGCTCATTGATCTGAAACCTAATACCTCTAAACAAATTAAAAAAGCAGCGATTCCTAACACTTGCAGGTTAGTTCGCAAATTCCTCCAAATAGATGAAGACATGACAGACTTGCCGTATGGTGACGGCAGAGTAGAATACATTTGTCACCATCCCCTACTCTTCCCGTGGGTGTCGTAAGAGGCGACTTAGGGACTACACATTGAACAGGGAACGGGCAGCAGCGCTCTCTGATACAGTAACCTTTTAATCTGCGATCTCCAACCCGCCTGCCAAGCGTGGAGATTATGGCAAAACCCTCCACTTAAGTGGAGGAGGCTCATAGTCCAGCAGTGGACTGTAACGGGCCGTTGATGACAGACTGACACGTTTACTTGGTCTAGGCCCGTGAACGGAAAAAATACTGGTGTAAGCCGAGAAAAAACAGAGAATTAAAAAAATAAATCACTCCGCACTCTTAACTTCCACCCCCTTACTTATATTAATTTACAGTAGGCTCTAATATTAAATACATGTCGCATTGTCCGGAGATTCCTAGAAACAGATCAATTAAATACCACTTCACCCCATCAACAGACAAATTCAAATGAGATTCACTTGGCTTAAGCCCGTGGATTACATAAAATACCAGCTCTTTAGTTAGATGCTGAGATGCGAAGGACCTATAAACATAATAATAATAAAAATTATTGCCTTATAAAAAAGTACCTAGCACATTATTGTTAGACTTTACAAAATTAACAATAAAAAGAAAGAATACGAGAACATTCAAACA
The DNA here is from genome assembly GCA_951230895.1 of Carpatolechia fugitivella. Classification (NCBI taxonomy): domain Eukaryota; kingdom Metazoa; phylum Arthropoda; class Insecta; order Lepidoptera; family Gelechiidae; genus Carpatolechia; species Carpatolechia fugitivella. The sequence goes on along the minus strand of OX579669.1, from coordinate 1,700,502 downwards.
AATTAAAAACTAACAACCAGCAAAGGAAATGCCTCAGCTTATGTGAATGAGCCATGCCGAGGTACCGTCCATTGCTGTTTTTCAGTCAATGGCCTCGATTCGGGATGTCATGGTCTAATTCTAATTTTAAAATCCAGCCATCCTTATCGTTTTTATGACCAATGAAAGAGAGGTGATGAACGATTGATATTAATTTGAACGAATGATAACTTAAAATAAGGGCATAGCTGTCAGTTTAAGAGATTTTTAAGTCGCATGTTTTAAGTACTCTCCAAAATTGTACAATCGACACGGCCATAAGGTTAAAATTGGATGTTGTGACCATCTCCTGTCCCTTTTCAATCTTTAACAGGTAAAAAGGACGGACTAATTTAAATTAAGGGTTGCGTGACATCCCGAATCGAGGCCATTTCCTCTTCATATGGTGTCTGATCATCTATACTTAAAATAGCTCAAGCCCCTCGAAGGGAACGTATATGAAGATGGAAACGAATCTACATCAAATCGTGCAAGTACCTAAACGTTAAATTAAAATCGAAGATCAAATATAATTTTGACCTCGTAATAACACGTATCAAAATGCGAGTACCTAAAACGTTAAATGAAATTCGAAGACCAAAATTGGCCTATTACGGCTCGTTAAATACTATTGTGCGTTCAAATAATGAATTATGTTGAACATTAATTTTGGGCTTTCAATAAGTTCGTTATAGGCCGGGAGTCGGGCGAGCGAAACTGATTGATGAATGCGATAAAAAACAAAAGTTTTCGGTCGACGCGGTCTGGGTTGACCCTAATGTTACTTAATCGGTAATTTGCGCATTATGAAGAAAGTTCGGTCGGTGAGTCGAAGGCGTATTATGAAGAGCATCGGTGGTCTAGTGGCTAGGGCCGCTGCCTTCCGTCCGGGAGACGCGGGTTCGATCCCCACCACGTACCAATGTGTGTTTGAATTTCGAATTCATATGTACGCTTATTCGACGGTGAAGGAAAACATCGTGATGAAACCTGCACACTCCTGCGAAGAAATTCAAAGATTGTATGTGAAGTCGACCAACCTACACTTGGCCAGCGTGGTTAACTAAGGGCCCAATCACCGAGCCCTCGGTGGGGACATAATATGAGCTGTTGATGATGATGAAGAAACTTAGATATTTATTCTGTTAAAGTAAAGCCCTCTTAAAAAACCTTTTTATCTATAATATGGCTAAAAGCTATCTAATTTCCTATCTTCTATTACGTAGTAGCGTCCGTGGCAAAGCGGTAAAGCGTTCGCCTCTCACTTTGCAGGATCTAGGTTCGAATTCCAGTAGGAACTAAGTCAAACAAAAATGTGTTTGATGGCCTTTGGCGGCTTTATAACACTGACACCAGGGTATTGCCGACCTTAAAACCCACAAGAAGTGCCTATTATCAAGAAGATTTCTAATAGCCACACACATCTCTGGCCACAAATAAATCTAACAAAAAAGAAAACTATTTTTTAAATAATGAAAGCCCGTCTCGGTCTTTTGTCAGCATCTGACAATGGCGGACGTGTCTTCGTTTTATTTTTTTAATTTTAGTTTATTGAAGTGTTTAGTGTATAATTTCGATAGTGCATTATCCAGTGAATGTTTCGGGACTATAAACTTTATTAGAACAATTGAATCGCTTACACTTTGCTGACATTTTTAGATGATGCCAAGGCTTCAGTAATTGTACTATCACATTACTGAGCTCAATTAACCGAACAATCATCCAAGGATATATCTTGAACTTACAAATATCACTCGACACTAGCGAAAAACGTCTATATAAGATGTGTCGCCATTAGTTAGGAAGAAGAAAAAAAAGGCCGTTTCAAAACCCAATGGTACCAACCTCACAGGTTGACAAAAAAAGGTAGACGTCTCTTCTCGCACCTGCCCCGGAAACAGTATCCACATAAATCTCCACAAGCAAACATTGTTGAACAATGCGCTACACAAACAGACAGACTGACAAACAGATGAAGATTAGACGGTGGGTTAGACAGTTTATCTAGAAAAGACTAAGCTTACGTACGATAGTTGATACTCGCAATACGATACGATAGTTATATTGGTACATGCTTAAACTTCAAATTCAAATCAAACAAAATCACCGGCCCGTTACATTCCACTGCTGGACTATGAGCCTCCTCCACTTAAGTGGAGGGTTTTTCTATAATCTACACGCTTGGCAGGCGGGTTGGAGATCGCAAATTAAAAGGTTACTGTATCACAGAGCGCTGCTGCCCGTTACCTGTTCAATGTGTAGTCCCTAAGTCGCCTCTTACGACACCCACAGGAAGAGTAGGGGTTGGTGACAAATGTATTCTACTCTGCCGTCACTACACGGCTAAAACTTCAAATTAATAAAATAAAAATATACTTTTACGTGCTTTTAAAATGCAATGAGCTTCGGCAATAAGCCATCTGTGTTTTTTTTTATGGCTTTGATACCACGTTTATAACCACGGAAAAGCCACGAAAATCTGAAAACATTAAGGATTATACAGGTTTAAGAACTGAATACGTCCGTCAAGAAGGAGAGCATCGGCTCGGTGGTCTAGTGGCTAGGGCCGCTGCCTCCCGTCTGAGAGACGGGCGTTCGATCCCCACCACGTACCAATGTGTTTTCGAATTTCAAATTCATATGTTCGTTTATTCGACGCTCTTACGTTAAAGGAAAACACCGTGATGAAACCTGCACACTTCTGCAAAGAAAATCAAAGGTTGTGTGTGAAGTCGGTGTACCCGCACTGGGCCAGTCGACTACGCTCAAGCCCCTCGGTGGGGACGTATATGAGCTGTTGATGAAGAACTGAATACGAAGTCTAGATACCTCATTTCTTCTGTTTTTTTTAAGTGCCATACTCCTGGGAAAATTTGTTTGTTTCAGACTGCGGCCAGAGCAAGACTCTAGCAAATATTTTTGGTTTACACATTAAAAATATTAGCAAATGCATTTGCGCGCGATATTTTTTTCTGCCAATACAAATTTTCACCAATTATTCGCTTCTTGTAACAGTAGCGAAAGCCGAGTGCAAACAGAAATTACATCAAATATTTATTAACAATTTTAAACGTAGGTAGTGAAAAAAATATGCAGGTAAAAACACATAAAGATTGACAATTAACCTGCACAGTTACATTATTATAATAATAATATTAATAACAATATATTCTTTATTTCAGACTAAATTTATGTCCATATTATGAGTTTCTTAGCAGAGTCTTGTAATTAGCCGTCTGTGGTCACTGCATATTTGTTGTTTGTTTTTTTTGGAAATCTCTCTCGTGTATGTGACACAAAACGAAATAAGCCAAGAAAGATAAATGTATGGTTTTTACTAATAAACAAAAAGTTTCTAAAGTTTAACTACTTGAGAAGTTAGGACAGATTAATATTGATCTGAAAAGAGATACCTTTGTAAAAGAGACACTGTAAAGATAAGAAAAAATCATTATCATCCGTATGGTGGCGCCAGATTAGAATACATTTGTCACCTTCCCGTGGGTGTCGTAAGAGGCGACTTAGGGACTACACATTGAACAGGGAACGGGCAGCAGCGCTCTCTGATACAGTAACCTTTTAATCTGCGATCTCCAACCCGCCTGCCAAGCGTGGAGATTATGGCAAAACCAAACACTTAAGTGGAGGAGGCTCATAGTCCAGAGTGGACTGTAACGGGCCGTTGATTAGATTTGCAATTAAAATTGAATAATAAAATAAAAGAATCAAAGTGTAAAATGTCAGTGCGTATAAATAATTAATTAATTAACTCAATTTCACATTCACTCTAGCAAAATCATAGCAATATAGACAAGAAAATCCTAATAAATCGTATCATAATATAGAATTTGGAGAATCCTAGATTTTACAAACAATTCCCCTGGATTCCTTAATAAAAAATCTTTTAAATTATTTGAAATCTCTTTTAGATTTGGACTCTCACGCAGGAAAATAGGTAAGGCATTGTAAATACGGAAACCGATACAGGGGAAACTTCTTCTAAACACTCCGTATTATGAGTGGGCTGTAAGTCTTGCTTTATGTATGGTTAGGTTAAAAAAAATTGTTACCCAAATTATTTTTAGTTGCCCGCGGCTTTACTCACGTATTTTTAATCCCGCAGTTAAAATTAACTAACGTCTACCACCTTATAACTTCCATCCGTCGCCAAACGCAGCGTTGAATCAGACAAACTTTAACATACTGACGTAAGTACATTATGTGCTGCATTTTTGTTAGTAATGGATAATTTTAGAGTTGTGATGTGCGTCATACAAGTAGCAAGAAACCATGAATGTCCCATTCTTCATTTGTGACTCTATCAAAAATTCCACAGATAAAGAAACCTACCTCAAAAGCTCTTACATTCGGGAAGTGCTTAGAATAAGTCCACATATCAAACTGGGCAAAGTGCGAGTCAAACTCTTTTATGTTTTGGTTCCGTAATGTTCAACAGCAATTTCTATAAATCTCTTGTTTAGTTTAGTTTAATTTATTAACGTGTGTGCTGGAGCCTCCGGGTCTCAGCCGATCGGACCGGAAGAGGCCTGACGGAATGACATTGGTGCCGTGGGAGAAAAGTAGATCTCTATTGTGGGATGCGACCTGTGTAAACACCTTCGCCACCTCGCACCTCAGTAGAACTGTCGGCTTAACATCTGTCTATATATAGGTATGTAAAAATCAATTGCTGTTCGTTTGTCTCGCTAAAACTCGAGAATGGCTAGACCGATTTATCTTATTTTGATCTTGAAATATTTGTGGAAGTTCAGGAAAGGTTTAAACGGTGAGAAACATATCATAAAAAGTAACAGAAAAAAAACTACATTATGATAGCGTCGCGTTATGATGGCCCATTTCAAAATTACTGGGTAAGCGTTGCCATTGGAATTCTAAAATAGGTTCTAGCTCTTCTAACATAGTTTTTAAGCAGTTTGTTCCTAATCCATTTACTAACAAAACTATGGAAAGCTTTTCTGAAATAAATGTTTTTATTATTATAGTTTTAAGTTATAAGTGTAGGTGTAGGGTAGATGTTGGAAAAAATGGCAGGACAATGTTTGCCGGGTCAGCTGGTATATTTATATATTTATTGTTAGGTTAATATTCTAGGAGCAACAGGAGTTTCTTTGTAAATATCGGTAAATATCGGTTGTACAAAATCCAAAGGTTTGAGTGAGTGTTCACTTTCTGCCTAGGGATCCCTATTAAAGTTGTGATAAAATAAAAATGGGTTCACTAATCCAGACAAGCAGGTAGATGCGCTTATCTCACATAACAAAATATTTCACGTAACAGGTACATGTAATATACAGGATGTTTTGAAATAACTAATGTGTAGCGTGTTATGGCTACGATAGCAAGTGATAAGATGATGATGATGATGATAAAAGTACGATATGTTGATAGATTACGGTGTTTTAGGTTATGATAAGGAAAACAACTGCTCTGCTTGAGTGAGTTTATTACACAGATTTTTGCTGCCAAAATGTGTACAAAATAGTGCAATCAGCGACTTATAAATATGCAATATAATTATGTAGTACATAGAAAATGACTAAATAATGTACATTTGTCCGTACAAATGTCAAGGGGTACTGTTTCGTCACCAAAAAAGAAAACTAATTTCGCATAAGATAGAAATAAACGACATAATTACATATATATTAGGTAATAGCAAAAAGAAGTCAATAGACATTTTTTTAGTAAATCAAAATCAAAAATACTTTATTCAAATTGAGATTTTTTGCAAATTGTTTTTCGACGTCAAAGCTAGCCAATATCAAGGACAATGAAAGCTTGTAAGTAATAAACAATCTATTCAACAATACGAGGAGGGATCAAAAAGTATAGTGAGAACGACATACTCCTTGGTAAGAAAAAAAAATACTGGCTAGCTCAGATACATATTTGTAATATTAATAAAGAAAAAAAATTATCGATTCTCTTTTGTTTTTTTCTGAATGTAGTCATTTGTTTGCTTCGTGTCGGAATGTGTTCTCGAAAATGGAGAAAAACGAAGTGCGAGCCGTTATTAAATACCTCTGTTTAAAAAAGTTAACGACTCAAGAGATTCATTGCGATTTGGAGGCAACATTAGGAGAGTCCGCCGTATTTTACTGTCGCAAGGTGGGCTTCTCATTTTCGAGTAGGGAGAACGAGCACGGAAGACGAACATCGTTGCGGCCGTCCATCGACGTCAGTCACCCAAGAAAATGTTGCGAAAGTCGAGAAAATTGTATTGAGCGATCGAAAAGTTACCATCCGATACTTAATTCAAGAAACGGGCATTTCATATGGAAGTATTCAATCCATATTGAAACAATCTTTGAATATGAGAAAAGTTTCCGCAAGATGGGTGCCGAGAATGTTAACCGACAGTCAGAAACAAAATCGACTTGACATTTCGATGACATTGTTGAACAAGTTTCAAGAAGATTCTGAGAACTTTTTGTCTCGTTTCGTAACAATGGACGAAACATGGGTCCATCATTTTGATCCTGAGACAAAACAGCAATCTTCGCAATGGAAACGGCCATCATCACCGACCCCGAAGAAGTTTCGTGCCGTGGCATCGGCTGGCAAGGTTATGGCCTCAATATTTTGGGACTCAGAAGGGATATTGTTGATTGATTACCTGGAGCGTGGAACCACTATTACAGGCCAATATTATGCAGCTTTAGTTCCTAAGTTGAGGAATGCCATCAAAGAGAAAAAGAGAGGGAAACTTCGAAGGGGCGTGCGCGCACAGGTCGGCAGTTGCGATGGCTGCCATTCAGCAAGCTGGCTTCGAATTGGTTGACCACCCCCCTTATTCACCAGATCTGGCGCCTAGCGATTTTTATCTGTTCCCCAAATTGAAAGAATACTTAAGGGGAAACAGGTACGAAGACGATAACGAGGTGATGGATGCCGTGGAGAGCTTTTTGCAGGACCAAGACAAATCTTTTTTTTTATAGGGATTGAAGCCTTGGAAAAGCGCTGGACTCGGTGTGTAGAGAGACTCGGAGACTATGTAGAAAAATAAATTATTAAGTTATCAATAGTAATTATATTCTATTTCATTCTCACTACTTTTTAATCCCTCCTCGTAGAACACAAAATGTCAGTTGTAAACTAACTGCTATGCTAATAAAAATAAATAATTTGAATAACAATAATACTTAACACCATTTTATTTAATAGTTTTTGAATATTAAAATTAATATCCAACGGTTATTTGTACTTTTCTAATTTGATATTAAGATTATGTTATTTTATAGAGACCCTGTATATACTACGTTAACCCACTCATTTTAATCTATGGTCGGTGTAGCTCATGTTTTTTTTAATTGTTTTTGTTTCAATTTTGTAAGAAGGATCTTAATCACTTTTGAGAAAGAGAGAAGACAAAATGATAATAAGGAATGGAAGGCAAATGCAAAAAAAAGAAAAGATATTCAAAGGTTGTGTGAGGTGAAATTCAAACTGACGATTACAGTTTACCCATTATCAAAACCTTACCCCGATACTTAGGCTATTCGTTGTTAAGAAGTTTCAGGTTTGAGATGGTATCTTGAAAGTCTATCGTTAACTGATTACAGATAGTGAACGTAGGCTAGCTTCTTTCACGCTTTTATTAGCTTCACTTGTAACTAACTATGTATGTAAGAAAATCTTGGAATCTTAATTTGACCCACTTTCCGGTCTTTGATTAGGATGAAATTTTGCATACGCTCTGAGTTCTGATGACAATACATGATTAGCTAAGAAACGTCATTACAAATCCAATATGGCAGCCTCCCCAAGATGGCGGACTGGATGTTTGAAATCCACCCCCATGATATGGGTATCAAATAAAAGGGTTTGCTGTCAGGAAAACGAAAAAAATAGTAACGTGACTTAAATATAATATGGCGGACGTCCAAGATGGCGGACAGGCTATTTGAAATGCACCCCCATGATATGGGTATCATATGAAAGGGTTTGCTGTCAGGAATACGAAAAAAAAATAGTCAAGTGACTTTTTGTAATTTTTAGTGCGTGCTAAAAGCGTGTTTTTTAGTTTTTGAAACTATTTTTTTCTTCATATTGTGGATTGTAAGGTCGACAACCAACCTCACAAACCCTTTACTGCGCCCTAGTCAAAACAAAACCCGCACTGACTTGACTCGAGTAACGACGCCTTCTGTAGATATTAGCCGAGACACACGGCCGTGCCTTCCGAAGCACGAAATCATCTGTCTTTTCAGAAAATCAGGTGATTCAGGCAACAATGTCCTAATTTAACTGGAGAAAGTCTCACAAAGACATTTTCGTTTAACAGTGTCTCCACCGGGATTCGAACCCGGAACCTCCGTAAAGAGAGTAAAACACTCGACCACTCGGCCATAGAAGCTAAATTATTTGTGATTTCCAATACAATAACGGTATCGCGATTTATGTTGTTATCACTAATTTGAGGAGTTTCCGGTTTTATATCTTATTCCATCATCAGATTTTATCAAAATTTATATGGATCTATCCACAGATATAGATAGGCTAGATGACGTAAATGTATCTCGCGTGCCAAAACTCCACCAGAACTCCGACGAGCGGTCGTAGTTGGCCGCCGTTTATTTAGTCTGCGCGCGGCTGTCGTAGTGTTCAGACGTCCGCATAAAATAAAAAAAAATGCCTCGTTGCGTGGTAATGAACTGTCGAACTGTCGATCACTAAATTACGAGTGTGACGTCACAGCAGGTAATAAAAAGTTGGCACGCTTGGTCTCGTACAAATCGTGGTACTTGCGTCTTGCGTTATCTAGCCTATCTATATCTGTGGATCTATCCCTAAGGCACATTATATCGAATGAAAAAAGAGTCATTAAAATCCGTAAAAAACTGACTGAGATATGACTAAAAAAATAATTAGAATATGACTAAACGAATAACGATGCGAATGCTACATTCCGTTGAGGAATTTATAAGTTTTACCTCGTGTTCCACCATCAGATCTTAACGAAATTTATATGGGACCAATTTGAAAGTAAATCCTATCGAATAAAAAAAGAATCATCAAAATCGGTTATAAGATCACTGTAAATTAGTTTTTCAACCGATTCTGTTTTTTTTCTTCGCGAATCGTCTGTTACTAATCTATATTCTAAATAATAATTAATAAAATATGGTAAATTCATAAAATATGGTGAACAGTCCGATCCCCTATTGACGGAGATATCTAATAACATAAATGAAAAATAAATAAAAAAAATACAACCGAATTGAGAACCTCCTTTTTTTGAAGTCGGTTAAAAAAGGTAAAAATCGATATCCAAGTAGAACTTTTGATATGCGCTTTGTCATTCTGCGCCTTTGACATTGTGCACTTTTGACATTCTGCTCTTTTGGCCATTTTAACCCACCCAATTGTCATTTTTCTCTTTTGACGTTCTGCGCCTAGCTAAACCCTAATTATAATACTAATAACAAATATAAAGTGTTACAGTTTGCTATCTATTATCCTGTTTTCGCCTTCAAGATTTACCTAAATAACTATGTAGTACCCTAAGTGGACGACTAGCCAATCCGCACACAGTATTCAGCGTAGTGGGAAAAGAAAGGTAGCTAGCGCCCTCTCCCTTCCCCCACGCTGCCCTACTCCTCACCGACCAAAATCATTCCTTTTTGCGCGCGCGCTGCAACCGCACGCAGCCTAGTTACTTTAAAAAATATGTATTTTAAAGTCGTTACAAGTTTGAATTCAATTACAAGTTTGAGTTTTGGGAATATTCCCAGGCATGTGGGAAGTTTCCGGTGATTGTTCCCGGTAACATTGGGAATATACGAAATCTCTTAGGTTAGTAAGTATTCAAATATTACTTGTGATTTGTCTCCTAAAACTTAATATTGTGACATATAAATATATAAAAAAATAGAAGATTTCGACAACTTTCCCATTATTTAAGTTCTCAAGGGAATATTCCCCGGAATATTCCCACACAAAAGTAATTTACCGGGAACGGCACATCATTATCTCTGATACAGTAAGCTTTTAACCTGCGATCTCCAACCCGCCTGCCAAGCGTGGAGATTATGGCAAAACCCTCCACTTAAGTGGAGGAGGCTCATAGTCCAGCAGTGGACTGTAACGGGCCGTTGATGTTGATGATGATCGTGAAACGTTCACCTTACTTTTCCATTCGTTCTCCTAGTTTGTCATCAACGCTGGCCCAGTGCGGGTTGGTCAACTTTACACACAACCTTTGTTTTGTATTTCTTCGCAGGAGTGGGTAGGTTTCAACACGATGTTTTCCTTCACCGTAAGAGCGTCGAATAAACGTACATATGAATTCGAAATTAGTACGTGGTGGGGATCGAACCCGCGTCTCCCGAGACCACCGACGAAGCTCTTGTTTAACCAAGTTTGTGCACAGGAAAAAATAAAGTCAAATATTTCTATAACACAATTTTTGTCCTCCACAAAATCCTGTGTGGGTAAACAGTGGGACGGTATAAAAATTCGGGACCAGAATCTGTGCGATGATCCCGCGAATAAAGTCGGGACGGTCCCGCAGTTAACGACTTGCCGGGCGCTGGTCAATATTTATACACTAAAGGTTGGTCTAGGAAATAGAGGACGGAGCGTTGGAAATAGGTGAAGGTGATAAATTTGTCGGCTTAGCATAATTTGTACTGACTTTTTTGTGTTAATGAATTCACCCAAAAAAAAAACATGACACCCGCGGCTATGCTCGCGTTATGTAAGATTTTCCCGTAGGAATAAGACTCTTTCCCGTAAAAAGAAATATGCAGGTTAATCTAGGGTACAATATTTCTATTGTTGGAGATTTGTTGTTCAATTTCTGTTAAGTATTCTATCTGATAATTTGTCTGTAAATCTTCGTAATATAAAAAAAAAAAAAAAAACTATCTACATTCCAAATTTGATCAGTATTTAAGGCGTGAAAGCGGACCAAACATCTAAACATCCAAATAAATTTTCACATTTATAATATTAGTGTGAAGTGTCTCTTGCCAGATTCACTCTCTCACTCACTCTTTGGGCAAACGCTATGCAGCACTGTTTGCACACGGCTTGGGAACTGCGTGGAAACGCCTATAAACTATATACGTCAATGTGTGTGTGCGTGAAATTTTGCGTTTGGCGTTTTGTTCTGAGTGGCCTGTCTGGGGCCCCACGGCGCGCCACCTACCTTGTGACAGTACTATCACTAGACTTCGGGCGTCAGCCGCCAGTCCTGTCCAACGGAAACCTCCTTTTATAAATCATCATCATCATCTCAGCCTGTAGACGTCCACTGCTGGACAAAGGCCTCCCCCAAGAATCTCCCCTTCACCAGATCGTCGGTCCACCTTGTGACGTCACCTACCCACGCTGCGTCTTCCGGTACGTGGTCGCCATTCAAGAACCTTCTGCCGAAGCGTCCGTCGGTTCTCCGTGCAATGCGCCCCGCCCACTGCCACTTAAGCCTTTTTGAATAACTGAGTTTTATTTTATAGCATTAAAGCTCTCTCTCACAGTGTTTATTTTCTATCTCTAGGCAGCAAAAGCCTCAACGTCGTCTCCTTCCAAGGTTTAGCTCGGATTTGTATAAAAAATGTATGTATACGGCCACTTTTATTCGGGGCGATTTTTTTGAAATTACTCTATGAATAAATAAGTTAGAATCTCTTTTGTGAATTTATTGGTCTATGAATTTAAGCTGTTTTTGTATGAAATTGCCGTTTTAAAAGAAGTCGTTTTCTGTCATTTCGTTTATGATTATAAATAGTCCGGCTATACCCGTGTCCTATCGGATTTTCCTGTTGGAATAATCAATTTTCCCGCGGTAAAAAGCTTTTTTGTCTAGTCATTTATTGACTTAAGAATTATAGGTATCCCCTAGCTATTTTGTAGGTAGTTGCATATTTGACGATCATTTTCATGACAATCCGATCTACACGGGTCTCACTCGCAACAACAAGTCTTATCACGGGTCTTTTGTCAGCATCTGACAATGGCGGACGTGTTTTCGTTTTAATATTTTTATTTAGTTTATTGAAGTGTTTAGTTTGGTGTATAATTTCCATAGTGTATTATCCAGTGAATGTTTTGGGACTATAAATTTTAACGCTTACACTTTGCTGACATTTTTAGATGATGCCAAGAGGCCTCGTGGTGGCTTCAGTAATTTTACTATCACATTACTGAGCCCGATTCACCGAACAATCATCCTTGATTTTACACAGATCCCTAGTCCTAGGATTAGGGTCTCCTGTGTGTTCAATTTTCAATATTGCAACATACAGATTTTGATATTGTTAAAATAGCAACACATTAGGTGTGACGTAATTTCCTCTTTTTCTGATGGCTGCTATGGGTCATTATGCTATTATAAAGATATTAATTAATAATACAGTCCACTAATTAAAAGTACTTAAGTTTAATTCAGTGAATTCCATACCGGCGCTGCTCACTGTGTATATCATATAAACCTACAAAATGTCACTTGACACTGGCGAAATACGTCTACATAAGATGTGACGCCATTAAGAAAAGAAAGTCTTATCATTTCAACTCTCTTTCTGACCAACTCGCTACACATGCTACACGCCAACCTAAAGTAGAACTCACACAATAATAATGATAGCAAAACTACTTATAACTTCTTTTACTTCATTGCGTAGGTTGTAAGGTCTTTAAGCGACCTCACAAACCCTGGTGTCAGTGTTATAGAGCTGCCAAAGGCCACTGACATGGTTCGTATGACGTCTGCGTCTAGCAGCCTGGAACTACGGCATGCCTACCGAAGTACGGCATCATTTTTATTTTCTATCAGTCAGGTGATTAAGCCTGCACTATGTAAACTCGCGATTAAACGAGCAGGAAGATAAAGAGAAATATCTTATAAATGGGAGTAATATTATATTTAGGAGATTATTATTAATATTCCAAACAAATATTTACAGCAATAGTTAAATAAAGCAACTTTAATATATGATATAAATAGTATTTATATTACATTAAAAATAATAATATAAAGTAAACAGAATAATATCACCTGCTTTATGAGGTCTGCACATCCAGACTGCCAGCACTCGACTATCGGAATAAGAATGACGCGCCGACTAGAGGGCGCCGTATTTATACAGTGGCGAAAACAAGCGCCTGGAGTGGGGAAGGCGTAAACAGCACGTGCACTACCACACTATATTATTATTACTACTGCACGTGCTGTTTTCGCACCATTACGCCATTTTCTCGGCCACGGAGGTTGTATTTATCTACTTTCTCAAAAACTACCTTCATGTTCAAAAAACTATGTTCCAAACTAAACTTTACATCAAGCAAGGAAAATTCACTATTTCCACTGAACTTTTTCAAACCAACTAGAACTCTACGACAAAAACCCAAGGTGCACCCTGTGTCACAAAAGCCGGTGACCTGGAAAAAGTACTCCAGGCTCTAAGAAGCCGACTGCGGTCATTAGACGTCTTGTGCAAGAGCTACGAAAAATAGCGAAACGAAAAGTGTTGGGTCGCGAAATAGCACATTTTGTACATAGGTCAACTGGAACTGTATATACAATAAAGAAATATTTTTATATCATTGAGAAAACTACACGTGAAACGTCTGGCCCGTGACACGACGGCGACCAGACTGAATAACAAAAAATAAACCATTCGATATTCAAAAATTATAAACTTTATCGAACAAAACGAACGAACAGCCAGCTAGCATCCATAAAGGAGGACCCTCACCACAATACCTACACGTATCAAAGGACGATTAGTGGCATTACACAATTTATGTAGTTTTAATGTCATTGCCGCTTGAAAGAAAGACCATTATGTCCCTAATATTATTTATTAATCGACTCTTTACAATCAGCATCATAATAATACATAATGTTAGTTTTTTCATGCGTAACGGGTTACCAATTCCAGAAAACAGGATTATGTATTTTTAAAATCAATGTCGAGTCTTCTTACAGTAAAATTTATCTATCTGCAGTTATTATTATATTTATTTTTATGTGGCTTAATCGTGGGACACCCTGTATATAGCACACTCTCTGATTTCTGTGTGCATTATCAAATCTAATAAAATATATGTGTTTTACCATATAAAACTATTTGCAACAATACCCCGCACTAGGCGAATCTGTATTGCGGGAGTCCAAAAGCTAATACTAAAAATGTAAATAACATGCTGGAGTCGAGAGAGATTACAAATCAATGGTAATTATACAGAGTGTCCCGCGATACATGTAATGGAATATGTCATAATCGTTTGACCGCTCAAAATCTTTGAAAACAGGGTTTGAGAGGTCGTTTCTAGACTTTTTCCTCACTGTAAAATATGCTTGCGTATTTTTTTTTGTAAACGTTCAACAAATAACTCAGGGCGCCTAAAACGCTTTCCATTTGTTAGGTTGAGCGCGCAGCTCAAATAGGATTAGACATTAAAAGGGATTATTTGAATTTATGTGTTTGTCGCAACGAGCAGGACTTGTTGATCGTAAATTACATATAAACGCAAATTGGTTGAATCGGCTGGGCTTTTTTTAAATAACGATTTTTTGTTTCAAATTAAAATGAAACCATTTAACAAAAAAAATACAGTAATTATACCTAGAACCATAACATGCGACACTTGTTTGTTGTATGTTCATCCGTCAGGCAGCATAGCCACAGTACAGTTATTCGACATGATCTTTAAAAGTTTTACCATAGGAAAAAATACTTTTTCGAAAACAATATATTTCTTACTTTTTTTTAGTCTGTTTTTTTTTTTTTATATAATTTATTGACACTAATAAAGTCAAAAGTCAAAGTCAAAATGATTTATTTCTATAGGATGTTATTACATCACTTAGATCCGTCATTACATTTTTTTGGGTGAGTTCACTAACACAATGGCGGAATCTGTGGAGAAGAGAATACAGAAACAAAAGGAAAAACAAGGCACTCAACAGAAAAGTAAAAAACGCAGCCTTATTGCTAGATAATCTTAGGTATGTGTCATGTGAAAACACTACAACACCACCACCACTTCTTCTTATTTTTAAGAATCAGACTAAAGTAACCCCAATAACAACAATACAACAGATGCAACAACTTACGAATCAATTAAAATCCAATTGCAAAACCATTATTCAATTAAATTGGTGCGGTTGAACTTTTTAGAAACTAATTTGGGACTTGTCGAGCCCCTACGAACCGGTTTGGGCTGGATACGGGTCCAATTCTAATACAGACCTACCGTCGTCGTCGTATCTGTGAAATAGCCAAAATTGGAACTACAGCGATTAGTATGGAAATCATCATGGAAATGTTAACTTTCAGAACTGTCCTGATTGGTTGAAATACTGTTACGGCTTGGTGTGGTGGACTGTACCAGAGAACTTTCCAGAAAACGCCAGACGTCAGTGATCGAGACACCTGTCATTTCCCTTCAAAAAGTATTCGCTACTCGTAACAGCTGACTGTCAAAGTTGGATAGAAGACTCTAGAACTTCTGTTCGAGAAAGGTCGCTACTTAAAAAGATTGAATAATGAAAAGAAGATCGAAATAGGAACATTCTCGAACTGTCATAGGGGTATATAAGGACCGCAACGTGAGTTCAGTGCAGTAGCCCAAGAGCCGAAGTAAATAAAAGTGTAAGTTAAAGTGCCAGTGACAAAGTGCAGTAAGTGTTAATTTCGGTGTAGTGCTACCCGTCCCGTGCGCGATCAAGAATAGTTTGTGACGTTGGCTTTTGTGTACCTTTCATTTCACAGATAAGTTGGTAGTTAAGTACTGCTACAGGTAAACGTTAATATTAACGTGTTAGCTAAATAACGCTAAACTTGGGAGAATAGTCCATGAAAATTGCTGAAAAACAAAAAAAAAATGCTGCTAAACTTAAAAAATAATAATGGGAATTAAAAAAAGAACTTGTTTAATTTTGTAGACTGAGCTAGTAACGTTGTATACAATATGAGAGACATTTACCAAACCAGGGGTTGAGCCTGATAACCCACAACACAGGGTATCCTAGTGTATGTATCAGAAGTCAGTTCTGTATCTTTCCTGTATTTTTCTGAATAAGGCTTTTATTTTTTTATTTCAGAAATCAGAAACATTTATTTGTAGGACATCACAACACAAAACACATACATAATACAACAGAAATGAAATGAAAATACAAAAACAATATACTTACAAAATTGCCCCTGTGTTGCGACACCCAGACAAAAAGGGCCTCACTCAGCAAAAGCCGTAGCCTAGCAAGGTAGACTACGGCGCTGATCTATTAGACTTTATAGTTTTAGACTTTATATTATAA
The DNA here is from genome assembly GCA_951230895.1 of Carpatolechia fugitivella. Classification (NCBI taxonomy): domain Eukaryota; kingdom Metazoa; phylum Arthropoda; class Insecta; order Lepidoptera; family Gelechiidae; genus Carpatolechia; species Carpatolechia fugitivella. The sequence continues at coordinate 1,684,193 of OX579669.1, read as the reverse complement.
CCAATACAATATGTATTATACTTTATTGAAACTAAACCATTAAAAAAATGTACTACACAGTTGTTGAAAATATGAAGGTCAATAGGCGGCTTATTTATAGTCCTCTAGGCAATTTTAGGTTGCAGGCAAACAACAAAGTGGTAATAATGAAATAAAGAAAGAAAGTTAAATGCAAAATATAATTTTTACGATACCATGAAAACAGGAACTAAACATTATGTGCATTATATTTTTTGTGTCTTTGTCGTGGCCATATCGTAGAATTGACCACATCATGAAATTTTCACTGTCCATTGGCCACATCATGATGTGCCTTGGCCAGATCAATGATAAGAAATCGTTTGTCGATATGTTCAACTAAAACCGCAGCTACTTCGTGAAATGGTGCCTACTTAAAGACCATGACGAATAAAATGCCACTAAAATAAGTGTAAACTTGACTGTTAGTCGTGAAGTCAAAGACAAAAACAAAACCGATGATCTTCGGTCCATTTTCAACTAAAAATGATAGAAAGTGACAGGACTAATTTTAGTTTAGTTGGGCGTATGCCGAATCGACACCAATGTCGGACTTAGACCGAAGCGTTAATACACCTCATCTATGTCACTTATAATATATAACCAATGACTGAATGAAAATCGTGCCAACAACACACTAGAATAAGAACCTACCTTAATATTGCACGCGAGTCGCAGGTTTCATTAGAGAGCCGGTGAATTTTTAATGATGACGTCACGCCAGCTGACAACCCTGGGCTACTGTATTATGTACACGATTGGGGGTGATCGGGGGTGAAGAGAGAAGCGCGGGGGTATTAGAATAGATGAAGGATGTGCCTTATAATCTATGGCGTGGTAATTTGAACTTAATGTGATTGGTATATGATCTTGACATAAAGCATTTTGTTGCATTTTTTATTTGGAAGATTCGAGCGTCGATCGTGGATTGGTTTCTGTTAATCGGAACGCACCCGTCGCATCGGAACGCACCCGTCGCAATTGGCAACACCAAGATCAGTGGCGCCACCAGGCGGAGCGCCTCTTCATCTATCTTCCATCGACCGACTCATGCGTCACACGAAGTTTTCAATTTTTAATTCTTTTATGTAAAACAAACATTAGTATTCTAATACAAGTATCTTCAAGAAAACTACCTAGTTTTTACTACAAGACTAAGTCCTCATAGCTACTTAGCATCTACACCGCTAACAGTTTGAGTGGCTGCTGAATGTCAAGTGGCGGTTCAAACTCTTCCACGTAACAAAGTGTTTTTGAATTTTGACGTCAATTATTCGACGCTTTTTTAGAAGAACATCGTACAGGTTGCACATGTCTTTATGTGCAACCTGTTTAGAAATGCATAGATTGTGTGTGAAGTTAACTAATCGTTAGGTACGATCTATCTAACAGACTGTGGAGCCTTTTTTAAATGATTGTCGTAAGGTTAACAACCTGACCTTGCAAACACTTGTGTCAGTGATATGAATGAATCTATATAACCTATATATAACCTATATAAGCATGGAACACTTGCTCTCTTGCCCATTGTGTCCCTCCACCTGTACTAAGGAAGACCTTTTGGCATCGCCCAGCGCCATAGACAGCTATGTATAGTAAAGTACTGGGCCGAGAAAATATGAGTTTTTATCATTGATACCAAGAAGTAGAAGAAGAGACCTATATAATCTATGCTAGAATCCTGCAGGCCACTATTTAAAAAGCATGGTCTATTTCCACCGTCCTTATACATTTATGAACTTTGCATCTTAAAAAAGTATAACTTGTACAAAAAAGCAAGTGATTAACATAAAAACCTACTGACAATGGGAGTACGAATTCATAATAAGATGAGACAGTTAAGGAAAAACTTTACTTATGGTTGAATGAAAAGGTTTTCTGTGACATGCATAAATTTTTTAGATTCTCTATCATCAACGGCCCGTTACAGTCCACTGCTGGACTATGAGCCGGGTTTTGCCATAATCTCCACGCTTGGCAGGCGGGTTGGAGATCGCAGATTAAAAGGTTACTGTATCAGAGAGCGCTGCTGCCCGTACCCTGTTCAATGTGTAGTCCCTAAGTCGCCTCTTACGACACCCACGGGAAGAGTAGGGGTTGGTGACAAAATGTATTCTACTACTACTGCCGTCACCACACGGCACATACTAGCCATTTATTATAATGTTTGCATGCTATTATGATTTTAGCAAAACATGAATGTATTTACTATGTAACATACCAGCCACCATATTTTACGCAAATAAAATATTTTTATCTTTATCTTACGTCGTTAAAGTCTACTGAAATAGCTACTTCCATAGATAAAAAAAAACTTATAAGTAGACTAATAATAGCGGGAACCAATAGCTTAGCATGCTCTCCGAAACATGGAATCTTCGTCTTCTTCTTTAACAAAACTGAGCAAAGTTACACAAAGATAATTTTGTACTGACAATGTTCCCCACTGGGATTTGAACTCGGAACCTTCATAATGAGAATCGAACGCTTGACTGTTATATTTAACTTCTTCATCGTGTGGGTAGTAAGGTCGACAACCGACCTCACAAACCGTAGTGTCAGTGACACTTAAACCATGAGTTGGTGTTTTCCTCTGTTTATTTCGGAATACCCTCAAAACAACAAAAACAAAATACACTCATACGTTTATTATTGTCTGTTTCACGCTCTAGTTGTGTTTAATCATTTGCATTTCATACATTATGTAAAATAATGCTAATAGATCATTATGTAGTTACTTACATTAATGTTAGTGCTTTATCGTTTAATTAGGTCGATTATAATGATTAATAAATAACAATTCTTCATCATCATCATCATCATCTCAGCCGGAAGACGTCCAAGTCATCTGGCCAACGCTACGCCTTCGCCTTTATTTCAAATGACAATACGTTATTTTTTATTTGAGTGAATAGTTTATGTTCGAACAGTCACAAGATTTTTTTTAAGGCTGAACTTACCTCTATCGAATTGATTTTAATGAAATGAGGAGTGGTGTATTTGTAGCTACGCAAACCACCGTGTTACAAAATAGTTTGATACCGATGGACAAACAAAAGCTACTTGTTACTGCAAGAAAATAAAATATCCGAACATCAACATCATCAAAGGCCCATTACAGTCCACTGCTGGACTATGAGCCTCCTCCCCTTAAGTGGAGGGTTTTGCCATAATCGTCATAATCGCGGGTTGGAGATCGCAGATTAAAAGGTTACTGTATCAGAGAGCGCTGCTGCCGTTCCCTGTTCAATGTGTAGTCCCTAATCGTCGGAAATTTCCGAACACCTTTTGGAAAATACTGAAATGATAAAACACATTACATTTGGTAGAAAGACAGTTTGAAACTCAAGACGGATGGAGGCTTGTTTTTTAGCACGGGGAAAAGTCTTGTACCAACGGGAAAAACCTGTAAAAAACGAGGTAGGAAAACTTCCTAACAGCATTCAATCAATCAATCAATCAGCCTATTGCAGTCCACTGCTGGACGTAGGCTTCCCCAAGGGCACGCCAAAGCGCACGATCACCCGCTTTCCTCATCCAGCCACCACCAGCGACCTTCCTCAGGTCATCAGTCCACCTGGCAGGGGGGCGTCCCACATTACGTTTCCCGAGACGTGGTCTCCATTCGAGAACACGTCTGCTCCAACGCTCATCGGTTCTACGACAGACGTGGCAAGCCCACTGCCACTTCAGCTTGCTGCACTTCTCGGAGCTAAACTTAGACATAGACAACTTTACACAGCACAACACAACAATCATAGGAACAGATTACAGATTAAATATAAAATAAATACAATTTACACAAACTCGGACACCTTTCTGGACAATATCAACTACCTTGGTCCTCTGCCGGATGATTTCGTTTCGGATTTTATCCGTGACATGTATCTGGTGGGCCAGCTTCACCGTCATGTTCCACGTCTCGGCTCCGTATGTCAAAACGGGTAGGACGCACTGGTTATACACCCTGCTCTTCAGGCATTGCGTTAAAAAAAAAAGAAATTGCGATTCTTTGTCTCTTTCTTAGATTTATGCACGTTTTATTATCTTTCTTCTGTGGGTCGGCTGGAAGGTATTTCTTTAGAAATTAACTAAGCCTGTGGTGTCGGTTTTTTCGAACGATACATTTGTTGTTTTTGTGTATTAAAATAAATGATACTACGATAAATAATAAGATAAAATTATTTTTTATTTATTAGCTTGCACTGTATGTGGGTGGGTGGGTTTGTGCACAGAGAATATTTCTCTGTGGGTTTGTGGGTATGTTCGGGCGACATTTTGCAACTCAAATTTGAAGCACTTGCTGCCATTGGAATTTGCTGAAATTTGGTACACTTATGTAACCGCGATGACAATGTAATATTATGGTACCATGGAGCTGGTCTGATGATGGAGACGGAAGGTGGCCATAGGAACTCCCTTAATACACAACACAACCTAGTCGTGTCTGGGCTCGTTGGATTTGTATTAACAAGATCTTTAGTCACACGTGATGTCCAGGGTCTCATGATGGAGCCGGAAGGTGTTCATAGGAACTCCTTAAATACACACCACAACTTAGTCGTCGTTGGATTTGTCTTAACAAGGATACTCCACGGCTTTAAAAGCTTGTTTAAAAAGGATTTTTAATTAAACTTATTTGTCACTTATTTACTTACATTTGTTTAACATTTTCTGGACTCCTTTACAGTCTGAAATAAAAAAGAAATACAAACATTATGACGTGAATTTTCTTTACATAAAATTACCATTTTGTATAAAATAGGAAGATTAAAAAAAAACATTCTATCAACGGCCCGTTACAGTCCACTGCTCCTCCAGTTAGGGTTTTGCCATAATCTCCACGCTTGGCTGGCGGGTTGGAGATCGCAGATTAAAAGGTTCTGTATCAGAGAGCGCTGCTGCCCGTTCCCTGTTCAATGTTTAGTCCCTAAGGCGCCTCTTACCACGGGAAGAGTAGGGGTTGGTGACAAATGTATTCTATTCTGCCGTCACCACACGGCAATAAAAACATTGAAATGGTTAAAACTTTTTTTTTTATCTAACCGTTTTGTCAATTGCATGTTGTTAAAGGTTGATTCGTTGAACTATGAGTAGAGGTAAAATATCGTATACCTATACTGTTCGTCATCGTCATCGCATCATTCTTGGAAGAGTGGTTGTGATCAGCAGGTAGCCTATACTACCTGGAACCTATTCCAGGGTTGCAGATGTTACTCGTCTCACGATTTCCCGCCATCTCTCCCGAAATCATTCTGTTTCATATTCAATATCAAACATTTCTAAAGGATAAATTATACTTTAGTAAATACGAGTAGCAAGCGCGGAAAAAAATACAAAATGGAAGCCCGGTATATTTTGATATTTTATATTAGCCGTGTGGTGACGGCAGAGTAGAATACATTTGTCACCAACCCCTACTCTTCCCATGGGTGTCGTAAGAGGTGACTTAGGGACTACACATTGAACAGGGAACGGGCAGCAGCGCTCTCTGATACATTAACCTTTTAATCTGCGATCTCCAACCCGCCTGCCAAGCGTGGAGATTATGGCAAAACCAAACACTTAAGTGGAGGAGGCTCATAGTCCAGCACTGCAGTGGACTGTAACGGGCCGTTGAAGATATTGATGATATTTTGACAGCTACTTCATCAACATCTCATATACGTCCCCACCGAGAGGCCCGAGCCTACCCTGAATTAGGGCCATTAAACATTAGTCGACCACGCTGGCCAAGTGCGGGTTGGTCAACTTCACACAAAGCTTGAATTTCTTCGCAGGAGTGAGCAGGTTTCATCACCTTCACCGTAAGAGTGTCGAATAAAAGTACTAAATTCGAAAAAAAAGAACACATTGGTGCGTGGTGGGGATCGAACCCACGTTTTACGGACGGGAGGCAGCGGTCTTAGCCACTAGACCACCGACGCTGACAGCTACTCCTGCTTTTTAATTTTAGCAGGGTTTAATTTTGACTTGGTAATAGTACATTACTGCCGCGGCCGCAAAATTAGTTATTGCTGGACGAGGGCACGTTTAAAGTCCGAGCCGCAGCAGGCAAGAACTTTTATTGTATACGAGTCCAACAATAGTTATTGCGGCCGATGCTTGTATATGTATAGTGCTTTTCTCTGAAATATGCGAGGAAATTATATATAAAAAAAAATGTGGTACCTTGGATTAAGATGTCTGTTTATATTGTACTAAACTTTCTTATTATTAAATTCTAATCTTTATCACACCTCTACTTCGACTCCTTGAACCATTCAATGTTATATTATTTCCCTAATTCAATGATTAGTTAACTTTATCATGAAAAGTAAGTAACAAAAACAAATAAATCATAGTAGGTACGATAAAAATAAAAGCGGTGAAAATTACAAACCGCCATGTTTTTCTTTTTTTGTTCTGTGCCAGTGTCATACAGACTGAGCATACAGACAGCCAACTCCAATCACTACTAGGTATTCGTGTACGATTCATATACAATTTGAATTTAGAACATAAGAGTATGCTGTTATAACCACTATTATTAAAAAAACAAAAACCCCGACTGCATGAAAAATTTAAAACTTTTGGCGCCAAAAATAGGCCACCTTGGTATTTTTTTAAATTTGATGTACCCAGTGTCACTCTCGCCAGTAAGACGAATCTAACGATACCTCTTTAGCTAAAATCCATCAAGCCGTTTAGGCTGTAGAGCGTGCCAAAGAAATATACATACTATACATACATACATACACTCGAAAAACATAGCCCTCCTTCTAAAGCAGTCGGGTAAAAAGACTCGAAAACATTGAAATTTCTAGACGAAAGTTACTTTGCCAGCCTAAGCCGTTTGAGGGCACATTCCTGGCCGCTGTTTTGTATGGGACAATTTTTCGTCCAATCCAAAAATGACTCACTTCGCGTATTGTTTTTTGGCAGTAATGATCACTTTTTTAATTTAAGACACACAATTTTAAGTGTAACAGATTGCTATCTATAACATTTGATAGCAATTAAAAAAATACGTCGAACTCCGTCGGAGGCGTTTTGTTGAGTGAGGGTTTCATTTCACAGACAGGATTGGGGAGTTAAATACTCTGGTGAAGAAAAGTCGTCACCGAGTTCTAAAAACCACCCAGCGCCATCTGTCGGTACACGAGCGTAACAGCGCATCCCACACTGCAGCCACAGTCTGCAGCTCCAATCATAGTAAAGTTGTATAATATCATCGGTAATGGGAAATTTTACTAAATGGAGAGTAATTAGGCCCTTTGAATGGCAACATTATTTTTTAAGATAAAATCTGATTTTATAGCTGGCATCCCTTGCACACCAACGCCACTAGGGGATTCTTTTTTTAAACCGACTTCAAAAAAAGGAGGTTTCTCAATTTGTGGTTCTTTAGTTTCTGTCGTTGATGACTCGACATTGTAACAAAAGTTGTAAACTACCTGAGAGGTGTATTAAAACGACTTACTCTCAAAGTAGGTTAAAACACAACTCAGAAATTCAAAACCCGCAAAAAACTTCCTTCCCTGTCACTTGTCAGGCCGAATGAAAGGGAGTGTCAGTACAGGCCCAATTTAGCATATTAAAAGGCATCGGTCCGTTTGGGCCCAGTGCGCGGCTGGGCAAATAAAGACGCAGCCGCAAATGAACTTCGAATTACAAATTAAGGAGGCCGCCACTCACACCGAAGGGTCAGTTGGACTCGTGATTTTTGGAGTCACATTGTGCACGAATTAAAATATAGGTAAAGGGCCCCGGAGACGGTAAAACGGTTTGATTCAAACACGTAAAGTTTGGTTTGACTCAAACCATTTTGATCGTTTACAAAGGTGGTTTGAACGGTTTGTCAAACATTTACGTGTTTGAAGCATGTTTGATGCAATTTCATATTTTTGGTGTGTTTGACGCGTCAGAAGTGTAAAATTACGACAGCGTACAGAACAGACTGCGCAGAGCCGTTTGACAAACCGTTCAAACCGACCTCAAACTGTTTGATCAAACACGTTTTTTTTATTTATTTTTTTTAGTTAATTAAATTTTATTTGGAATTGAGATAGTTTGTAACTTGGATTAACACATAGGATACTTTTTACGGGAAAAAGTCTTATTCCCACGGGAAAATCTTACACAACGCGAGCGTAGCCGCGGGCGCGCCGCTTGTTACAAATAAAGAAGCTTTTTTTATCAGTCTTGTTAACGCAAAATGGCTACAAAATAGCTGGAAACTCCACTAGCGAAAACACTTTTTTCGTGTCCGATCCTGGAAAGCACATAATGGAAAACGGTGCTTTTTTGTCCTCAATGTGTCGCTTGTTGTCGGACGACATAAAAACAAAACGAATGACCTAAAAGCTTTTCTAAAAGCAAGCTTTGGAGTCCAATGAAGAATGTAATCCTGGGGTAAGAGAGCATCGCGGGAAACTATCCATAATCAGCTCGAATTTACTCACTTTTGGACATTATTTTTGTTAGTATTGTGGCCCAGCAGCCGCTACAAGCTGCTGCCACCACACGAAGAGTGTTGTAGAGGGTAGATATGTGGCAATAACCAGGGGACAGTCCGAAGAAAAAAGGTATTTATATTATATATAACTGACATGGAAAAATAGTAGATACGCTTTAGGAGTTTACTATCGGAGATCGGGACATGAAGTGAAGAATTTAGCAGAAAAAAGACAAAATCGAAACGTAAGAAATCTAAATTTGAAAATGAATTTAAAATGAAAGATAAAACTGCCAGCAAGAAAGGTTGCCAGTCATAAAACAGGAAAGAGGACGATTGCCTCGTTACAGTTTTAAATTTATTTATTTATGTTAACGAACAGGTATAAACCTAAATAAAAAATGCAATAATATCCAAGCTGACCGCAAACGCACTGCGCAGTTGAAAAGCAATTTAAATGTAGTTTTTTTAAACTGGACTGTGAAAAAGATGCGAAGAAGTTTCCTTTGTGAGCTACACAGGTCAGTGAACTCACCTAAAAAATGTGATGACGAATCAAAGTGATATATCAACATAAATTTCGTGTTATTTAACTTTTCAAAGATGAACAAAAATGCCGATAAGGTTTCGACCAAATCGAGTCGCCTCTCGGTGTAAAACGCACCCGGCTCAAGGGTACCTCAATTTTAATTTGGGTGCGATTTAAAATTAATTTTCCGGCCACTCGAATTTTCCCGAAAGCGATGTCAAATTATTTGACACTTCTAATTTAATTACAAAAATTAAAAGGTCTAATGAGGACCAATTTGAAAGAATTCGAAGGACCTTTGTTTATTTAATAATAATTGCTTCTCTTCAAAATGCGTTTTTGTCTTTTGATTACAGAAGGTGCTTTGTAAAACAAGAAAATTACAACATGTCAGCTGATTACAGCAAAACTTTTCAGGTGTGAGCTCAGCCCCAGACCCTTCGGCTGTCTACGGAGTCTATGAAATTAAACCACTTTTGTTCACGAGAAACGGTTGAGAAACGCGACCTGTAGAGTGGAAGAAACAGACAGATGGTCAAACATACTTAAGCAATTTTGGCCAAGCTGAAACGGAGTCGCTTCGCTCACTACGCTCGCTCGGTTAATTAATTCGAATTCATGTTTCGAAATTAATATTGTGTAATAAATCTATTTCGAATTCATATATGTAACGTTTATTCGACGCTCTTACGGTGAAGAAAAACATCGTGATGAAACTTGCACACTCCTGCGAAGAAATTCAAAGGTCGTGTGTGAAGTCGTCCAACCCGCACTGGGCCAGCGTGGTCGACTAAGGCCTAATCACCCTAATTCAGGGTAGGCTCGAGCCCTTCGGTTGGGACGTATACGGTGTTATTTTTTATTAAGTGCACAAACTTTAACATGTTTTTCAGACCGTGAAACTAAACAACTTTCCCGATAAAAATAGTTACAAAACTGAAAAAAAAATATTCGATCTCCCAAACAAACTGCCGCAGTCAACTCAGCAATTAGTTTGGGAAGTACAAAATTTCGTTTCATTTCCGAGTTTGCACTGAATAAAAAATAACCCCGTATATATATCTGAAATTACGATTAGGTGTTTGTTTCGCTTTCACGCCTAAACTATTGATTAGCCTTGGATTAACACCTAAGTATACTTTTTATGGCAAAAAAAAATTATTACCACAAGAAAAATCAACAACGCGACCATAGTCGCGGGCGGTCAGCTATAGTAAACTATAATTTAATTATAAATAGGTACTAATAATTACTGATAATTTATCAATTAGTGACTTGTTCAATTTGTATTGAAGTTCAAATAAACTAAAATAATACTAGAATAACTTTACATACTAAATGAAAATATTTATATTCATCACGTAGTATCAAACCAAAAAATTCAGTGATCCTTAATTTTATTTATCTATCATCTAAACCCTGGCAGGTAGCAAAAGCTTCCATTTTTGAATTCTCCGAAACAAAATGGCCGCCATCGTACAATGCATTGTACGTCGGTACGGTCTGTCACGTGCATGTGCTGTTAATCAACACGGCACAATGCGAGGACTGTAATTGCATCGCAGTTTGCAGTGCGGGGCCATGTTAAGACGGATGTTCATTGCCGTATATAGTTGTAAAGGTACGTCTATTGCAGTCTAGCTGTCTATTAGAGTAGTTTTAGGTCTTATCTTGGAGACGAGAACTGGAAGAAATGCTTCCTTAGCTATAAGGCCGCCTATCTGTGCACAGTTTTTGTTTTGTGTACAATAATAGTACATTAGAGCCACGGCCGCAAAATTAGTTATTGTTGGACGAGGGCACGTTTAAAGTCCGAGCCGAGCAAGAGTTATTGCTGCCGAGGCCTGTATAGTGCTTTTCTCTGAAATATGCGAGTAAATTATAAAATAAAATAAAAAATACCTCATAAGAACCTTGGATTTAGATGTCTACTCGTATAGTTCTAAACTTATAAATTCTAACCTTTATCACTTTAACCTCTACTTCGTCTTCTTTAACCATTCATTGATGTAATATTTCTCTAATTTAATGATTAGTTAACTCCGTCATGAAAAATAAGTAACAAAATAGTAAAATTAAGGATGAAAATTATAAACCGCCATATTGCGCGCTTTACTTTTTTTTGTTCTGTGCCAGTGTCATACAGGGTATAGAGCCAACTCAAATCACTACGATTCATGTAAGGTTCATATAAAATTTGAATTTAGAACATAAAGAGTCTGCTATAAAAAGGCTCAAAAACATTGAAATTTCTAGACGAAAGTTACTTTGCTGGCCTAGGCCGTTTGAGGCACATTGCTGGCCGCTGTTTTGTATGGGGTAATGTTTCGTCCAAAAATGAGTCACTTCGCGTACTGTTTTGGCAGTAATGATAACATTTTCGAGCGTGTCGGAGAAAAGTATATTTTATCTATCAAGGTTCTAGCTTTCCCGCGATAAAAAGTGAAAAAAGCTTTATGTAGTCCTTTTCCAGCGTTCTTGCTAACTTTTATCAAGATCTATTTAGTATAAAAAATCTAAGCTTTCAATGATAATATTACCTTAAAATGACAGATTTATTATAATTTTTAAAATTATTATAAACAAAAAAAAATAAAACGAGAATATAAAAAACGTTAAAATAAAAATACCTACTTCTTGTTCTGACCATTTCTTTTTAAAGTATCTTTGCAAATCCCACGCACGCAAGCTTTTTTGGATGTCGATCAATTTATTTCGTCTTTGGTGCGCACGCTACCAAAGACAAGACAATCATGAATTGTACTATCTCCTTTACACGCCAATCGGATTAACTTGGGACACACTCAGACTGAGACTATTACGTAGATACACCTGTACTCTGGAGTGAATTGCTCTTATTTGTTCGATAAATTAGTTTAATTCTGATCAGAATATAAGGTAAAGGGTCAGAATAGTTTTATGGTCTTTAGCGTTAATAAACGTACCTAAAATCAAATTAAAATTTGACACACTAATTCTTTATTTAAACCATTACGCCAAAACATCTTCGTTTGTCTTAAAACAACCTAAAATAAGTCAATATTTGTTTTCTGTAGCTGAAAATAACAACATTGACTACGCCGCTACGTCGCTCGTAGCGGCGTAGCATTTAGCTACGCTTCTGAATGACAGCTTTAAAACGAATTGGCTTAGACGGCGCGTAGTCAGGGGACCCTATAGTGTGTTAAGACCTATTTGCTGTGGGGCCCCAGTATCACTGTCGCGTGTAGACGAGTCATCAACAGCTCATATATGTCCCCACTGAGGGGCTCGAGCCTACTCTGAATTAGGGCAATCAGGCTTCAGTCAACCACGCTAGTTGGTTGATTTCACACACAATTTCTTCGCTTCTTTCCTCACGACCAAACAAAATATATTTTTTAAGTTTTTGGACTTTACGGTATAATCAATAATTTTGTGACAGTTTCAGATGTTTCCCACATGGAAAAAAAATGTAAGTAGATAGTGATAGTGATAGAAATAAACAAAATAACGTGGGACCGCAGGGAAAGAATATTTAGTAAGTGTAATAATATTTTTAACATACGTGTTTACTGTAGTGTCGTTTATTCAAACTAACTGCATTATTATCGATTGATAGAATGACAAAATCCGCAGAATAAGGCCCTTACTATCCAAAGTTTGTGTTCCCCGAGCCCTTCGGCCGCCATCGAAACTGAGTTTTGTAACCAGTTGCGATCGAGGACTTATTCGTCCGTGTTCGAAACCAGTTGCGATTGAGGAGATTTCGATGGCGACCAAACGGTCCCCGAGCCCTTATTACGGACCTGAGTTTAGTCACGCGTTTCACAGACAGCGACAATTTTAATATCGGGCCAAAATGAACTAATCAAGGGAGACACGGCTGAATTTTATTAGACGTCGTATTTGAGAATTGAATCCTACTTGTAATAAGATGATTGTAAAATACATAAAAATTGATGCAGAGGACAAAGGATATAGTCGGGCCAGGCTGCTTGAAACGGACTAAGTCTTCTCTGGTAATTATTTATGCTTTGTCATGAAATTTCGCATAATTGTGCAGTTCGATAAACGATAATGAAAACAAAATTTCATATAAAAATATAAAAGATTCTTGAGCAAATTCAAACCGTTTCAAGCGGCCTGACCTGACTTTATCCTTTGTCCTCTGTACCTACTTTGAGACAGGTCTTTATCCAGCAGTGTACGGATTTCAACTGAATTTATCAGAGAACTGTGTCAGTAACCTTTGAAGACTCATAACACTAAGGTTTGTGAAGTTAGTTGTTGAACAATAATCTCACACGATGAAGAAGAGGAAAAAAAAAATTTTTTTATGTTGACGATGAGATAAACATACAAAATAGAACTCGACAAGCACACACAACTCTAGTTCAGATGAAGATGAAAATGTAAAGGTGAGGATAATCGTTTTATGTCAAAATTTATGTCATAATTGCTCATACTGACCTTTGGGCATTATAATTAATTTAGGGACAAAATAGATAGTTGATTTAGGTAAGGTAGCCTAATATAGACATAGAGACGTGAGAAATAGACGTGGGCAGGCCACATAAATGTCGTAGGTCTGACGGTTAGGTGGGGCAGGAAAGTGCTGGAGTGGAGACCACGGACTGGGCGCAGAAATGTGATGATCTGACGCGAGTTGCAGGGAGAGACTGGGAGCGGAAAGCGCATGACCGCACAATGTGGAAAAATATGGAAGAGATCTATACTCAGCATTGAGTAGATAAAGGTTGAAGAAGAAGATGACATCATCAACATCAACGGCCCGTTACAATCCACTGCTAATCTCCACGCTTGGCAGGCGGGTTGGAGATCGCAGATTAAAAGGTTACTGTATCAGAGAGCGCTGCTGCCCGTTCCCTGTTCAATGTGTAGTCCCTAAGTCGCCTCTTACGACACCCACGGGAAGAGTAGGGGTTGGTGACAAATGTATTCTACTCTGCCGTCACCACACGGCCAAGATGACATAGAGAAAAAAAAACAAAAATATTTTTGGTATATTTTTGTAGCGAGCGGATTTTAACGAAATCTTACAGTCTTTTTTTCTTTTTACACTCAGTGAGTCTCGTGTAATCAAAGTTATTAACTTTTGCCTATGTTTCAAGACTTTCACAAAATGCTCCATGTTAAAAGGTGTAAAATAAAATTTTGCGTCCAATTTGGCAGACGACGATCTCCAATTTTAATATAGGAGTGAGAAAAGACTAATCAAGACGCGACAGCGAATTGAATTATATTAAACCCGGATCGGGCGGAGATATACATGAATGTTGTTGTATAGATTTTGTATGACTTTTTTGCGTTTATACACTGTGAATTATTATTAGTTTGAGACGCTTCACGAGAAAGTTCAATCCATGAAACTAATATTTTTTGCATAAAGAACATAAAAATAAACTAAAAAGAGAATAAATATGTAAATTGTTTTTGTGTCTTCCATTGTAAATGATGCGTCTGCGACTTTATTAAAAGGGTCATAGACATAGTCATAGTCATAATAGTTTATTGCTTCATGTGGTTACATAATAGGTGGATAAAAAGTACATAGTTTCACACATGAGCCCTGTAAGGGCGTTGCAAACTAAATAAAATGTATACCTGCCTATAATTTACCAGCCTTCTTTGACTTAACAATACTAAACATTCAAATAATTAAAAAAAAAACCACTCAAATAATAACAATAATATCACACAATAATTTATCAATATTTACCAATCTTTGCACTCGAAAAACTCTTGAAGGGTGTAGAAACATTTGACATCAATCAATCAAACATTTGGTCAAGGGTTTGTTAAAAGGTCTGTCAGCCTACGTTCTTAAAGAAACCTTGTTCAGTTAATGGACTGAACCTTCTCATAAAGGTCATAATGTGTAGCTCAGCAGCTGCCACACGCTGCTGGCCAAACGATGTAGAATAGAAGTATGGTAACGTGGAAGGGAAACAGGGTCCAATGACAGATGAGACTGCCAGTACTTAAAAGTAATGAATAACAAAAGAAACAAAAACAAAAACCAAAAACAAAATTGTAGAAGAAGGTAGGATATCAGTACTGCTAAAACCTGTAGAGAGGTTGCTGCTAAAGCGACCGTCATGAAGACGTTCATTAAAACTATTTAATAATAAAATTTAGGAGTTATGTTTCGTATCAAATAGATTTTATGGCGTGGAAAATTATATGGCATACAATTACTCACAGTTAAATATTCGATTAGTTTAGCAGAAAAGGAAACTAAAATCATCATTCTAAAAAAACACAATTTGTTCAAGAAAACGCGTCGACGATATTTGCCATTTGAAAATTATAATTTATTTAGTATTATTAAAAAAATATTATCTCATTAAAAGCTTTTTTTTCAGAGCTTACCAACCACATGTTATACTCGTAGTTTCTCCTTTACAGCGTGGGCGGGCGCTTATTTTATCACACGCACACTGCCACGCACTAACCGAGTCCGCTCAAAAACTTTATTCTACCCTCGTTCCATCGAGCCCACTTGTCAACGGTCGACCCCTGCATTTGTCAACCGGCCGCGGACGAGAGCACACATCCCGCAAGCAATTTATATTTTTTTCGCTAAGCTCATTTGCTGGGGGCAAACGCGTCCAGTGAAAGATTTCCCTGATCCCAAAGGAAATATAGTTTGTGCAAGATATATATTTTTTGTGTCAGAGTGAAAATGTCTACATAATATTTATATTGATTTTAGTTTTCATTCAGGATTTGTTTTAATTTTTGTTACTCTGTTAACTTTCCAAGGCTTACTATTTTTACAAATTTGAAGGTTTTTGATATTAACATCGCTGGGAGGTTTGAAAACCGCCTCTGTGATATTACCACAGTAAAATAATATTACCATTGTCAATAACCAAAAATATTATGAAATGATATGGTGTCAATAGGATATTTTATAACAGTCGATGTCCTTTTCGAGTACACAAGCCATTCTACGATAATAATGATAACGAGCAATAGTTTTTTATGTTTCACAAAAAGACAAACAAATTAACAGTAACTGCCGGTCTTTAAAACGTTTAAAAACTTTAACCAAATTTGCCAAACGCCAGCTCTATAGTTCAAGACAATTTTAATCAAAAACTTTCCGCTGCTCATCTTTCGCTCGCATCCAAACCACACGAGCTCTTTGAAGACGAAATGAGCCAAGTTGGTGCGGAATTTATAAGAATTGCGTTAAAGCAAGCGGCAAGATCTTCAGAAACAATGGACGAGTTAGTTCCAAAGTTGAGGTAAAGTCAGACTTGAATATCACCCTGTATCAACGAATTATTTATTATTATAGTCGAGAAGAGTAACTACGCTTCAAACTTGACCCCACCAAATAAATACCAAAGAAGCAAAACTATACAATACGACATTCGAATACGCGGTACAATGAAGTTTTATATGACTCGGTTTGTAAGAACGTTGAAAGTAAGCTTCAATGTACAGCAGCGACATCATCTGCCTGTCTGTCATCGTCGTCGTCCGTCATAATTTATTAGATAAATAGATAATTCGTTGCCCTGTATATGCATATGCAGCACTGAATATTACACAGATGATTAAGCCCCTGGCCAAATAAAGTAAAATGTCAATTCGTTCAATTCCTCATGTCTACCAAAATTAATATATAAGTAAGTAGATCTTGTCGACTGAAAGGAAGACAAACCATCTAACATCCCGAATCAAGGCCATTGTATGAATTTGTATGTTACTACGAGTAGCTTGTATTAACAACTAGCTGACCCGGCAAACATTGTCCTGCCATTTTTCCTACCTCTACCCTACTCTACACCTACCCAACATCTACCCTACTCCTACCCAGGGATAATGTAGCATTTTAATGGTGAAAGAATTAGAAAATATCCTGTTTTCAACTATTGTAATAAATTATTAAATGAAGTAAGCCAAGTTCGCAAAAGAAAATAGCAACGACGACACACCACACCAGCCGTGTTTTAAAATTATAGAATACTAGCGTGATTTTCCCGTGGGAAAGAAACTTTTTCCCGTAAAAAGTATTCTATGTGTTAATCCAGGGTACAAACTATCTTTATTCCAAATTTCATCCCGATCCGTTTAGTAGTTTTTGCGAGAAAGAGTAACAAACATCCATCCATATATCCATACTTAATACTTACAAACTTTCGCGTTTATAATATTAGTAAGGATTCAATTGCTGGTGGTGGCTGGATGAGGAAAGCGGGTGATCGTGCGCTTTGGCGTGCCCTTAGGGAGGCCTACGTCCAGCAGTGGACTGCAATAGGCTGTTTGATTTATTGAAGGATTCAATTCAATTAACAATCAGTTCATGCAAACATGGACACAAACCGACGCAGGAGAGGTATCATCTGCCTCATATCGAATATCAGCTATATAACCACATTCCCCGTATCCGACTACACCGGCAATTACGGTGATCAGTTCCGGTTTCCGGTCCTTTGATAGTTCAAGGAGAAGGAATTGACATCGATTCCTGGAATAGAGTATAGCTCAACATGAAATGTAAACGATTGGGTAGCTACAATGCATCACAATATTAGAATTATTTGAATTGATTCGTCAAAATTCGATGTTTGAAAGTTCTAAAATTTAGACGGCTCTATTAAACTTAAATTTCAACGAAATCGTTGCAGCCGTTTCCGAAATTCTTATTAATTATGTAAGATTGTGAACATCGTTAGTTTATAATCTGACTCGCGAGATTATAAACTGACATAATATTGTCATCATCATCATCGTGTGGGTTGTAAGGTCGACAACCGACCTCAAACCCTGGTGTCAGTGTTATAGAGCCGCCAGAGGCCACTGACTTGGCTCGTGTGAAAATTGTGAACTGCCATTTACAATTTAACGTATTATTTCTCGTTAGTTTATAATCTATCGAAGTTAAATCGTCAATTAGGGCGATTAGGCCTTAGTCGACCACACTGGCCCAGTGCGGGTTGGTCGAATTCACACACAACCTTTGAATTTCTTCGCAGGACTGTGCAGGTTTCATCACGATGTTTTCCTTCACCGTAAGAGCGTCGAATAAACGTACACATGAATTCGAAATTCGAAAACACATTAGTACGAGGTGGGGATTGAACCTGCGTCTACCGGACGGGAGGCAGCGGCCCAAGCCACTAGACACCCGATGCTCGAGTAACAGTGTTACTCAAAACAAAAACCAACTCAAACGTTTTTTAATCTGTTGCCTGCAGCTCTGTCTGCCCCGTAACGTGCATGAAAGCGACACATGCACCGTATTCATCGGATGCAATTACGACGATCAGTTCCGGAGCGGCGTTTTCCTTTGATGACTGAAGCGTGGTGGGGGGCACAATGCAATTTTGACCAATACTGCCGATACGCTGATAACACAGGTAACTTTGAGTTAGTGTTGTTCCTATCGATTAAAATTGCTATCGATAGTTGACCTTGAAAAACAGTCTATATCGATAAGAATTATTTTTATTGATCTGCCCAATATGATACCAAGTAATAATAAGTGTTTAAGTAGTTTTGATTCGAGCCATATTTGTAGCCCTTGGCGGCTCTATAACACTGACACCATATTTTGTGAGGCCAGATGCCTGCAATCCACACGATGAAGAAGAGAGGTGACGGCAGAGTAGAATACATTTGTCACCAACCCCTACTCTTCCCGTGGGTATGTAAGAGGCGACTTAGGGACTACACATTGAACAGGGAACGGGCAGCAGCGCTCTCTGATACAGTAACCTTTTAATCTGCGATCTCCAACCCGCCTGCCAAGCGTGGAGATTATGGCAAAACCAAACACTTAAGTGGAGGAGGCTCATAGTCCTGCAGTGGACTGTAACGGGCCGTTGGTGATGATTGATGTATAGAACTATTCTCTAAAAAATATTGATCTATCGATAGTATTAGACTCAAACAATCGATACTGCGGATAGTGTAAATAATAAACAAACATATAATATTGTTTGATGACTTATCACTGGCGGCTGACGGGAAGTGTTTTTAAAAACGACGAGATTACTTTTACAATACTTTATTAAAAGTTCTGCAGTGCAAATAATGTGAATAAAATAAAATTATTACTAATTATATCTAAATGATCAGGATCGATCGAACTGTCCTTCCACTACCACGATCGGAGTAATAAAGGCGTCGGTAACTGTCCAAAATGTCCCACGTTAACATCACTTTAACACATCAGCACATTCCACGATCAGGCGATGAGTTTCTGAAATAATCCGATGAACAATCGAAGATTGCGCAATATTGGTATGGCGAAGTTAGGGTTCAAACCCGTAACAGATGTCAGTGTGGTTTGTCTTTCTTTCAAATATTAAATAAACACGATTTTTGCACAGAGACAGATTTGTCGCTAGAGAGTAAAAAGGCTTTTCCCACTAGAATAGGTTGAAAATTAAGCGGAGGGCGTTGTCAGTAAGATGTAACATGTTGGCTCGCAGGTTTGCTCGGTGCACCACTCAGGTGAAAATAACATTGTTCAAAGCGTTTTGTCAGATTTTTTACACCAGCAGCTTGTGGGTCAATTATACGCAGAAAACTTACAACGCTCTCCGTGTTCAATACAACAATGCTTTCAGAGCACTGTTGGGGTTGCCTCGTTACTGCAGTGCGTCGCAGATGTTTGCGCAAGAGCGCACCGACGATTTTTACGCTATCAGACGCAAGAGAATAGCATCACAATTAGGCAGAGTGCGGGCCAGCTCCAACAGTGTGCTGAAGGTAATTGCTGATAAAATAGATTGTCCCATCCTTAAACACTGGGTTGGTCTAATTATTTGATAATATTTGTAGTGTTTGTTTGTATTGTTTTTATTTTCGCTGTGTAGAACTACTAACCATAGAATAAGCTTCACTAACAAATTATGGACCCTGTTGTCTGATAATAAAAATTATTATTATTATTATTATTATTAACCTTCAGCTGAAAATAAACTTGACATTTGAAAAAACCTTCAATCACTTTTTTAATTCACCTCACAAATTATGACAAAATAAATTTATACTTAAATCTTAGAGTCTCCTCTATGATATTATTATAATGGTCTCATTTCCTAATTAATATCCTTAATTTTAAAGGGTGGCGTCCAGTATGACAATAAAATTGTTTTATATTTTTTATTTTATTTGAATTTGACATTTTACAATTGTTTCCAATATCTTTTGACACTTTTACTGAATGACTATTGTTTATAATGATAATGTTTATTTTGATTTTTGTTCTATATTTTAATTTACAAAAATTTGCCTACCATTGTTGGTGCACCACGTATGTACCTCGCATGACATTTTTATCCATTTTATTATTTACCGTGTGTGCTTATACGAATTTGAATTTGAATTGAAGAAGAAGCCATTTCTCGCACCATATTACCTAATTAACAGAATAGCTCTTGCCATCTCTAATGTAATTCGCCTGCCGTCTGTCTGTCTATCTGTCAGAATCCAGTCAGCCTATCTGCTAGTACCATAACCTCCTAATTTAGACAAGAACATTGCTATTGTCTACATAGTTCTATCGCAAATGTATGGCCTTTACGTGTCAGTACTATATTATAACGTGTTACCAAAATAACGTAAAATCTCTCGAGTGGAAGGTCAGCCCATGAAGCTAAACAAATTTTGCTCAACAACTTAAAAAAAAAAACTTTTATACAAAATTGACTCGATTGGTTTTATGAATAGTTTTTTTTTTGTGGAACCCGGGTCGCAGGTCAGCCCATGAAACTGAACAAGTTTTGTTCCAGAGGTTGTGATTGAGTAAAAGCAGAAATCATTGGATTAACGTGGCTTCCGAAGCAAACTTAAAACCACTGAAAGTCACTTACAACCTGCGGTCTTATAACTTGCATAATCGGACCAAATACGAAGTAACTATTACGTTACTAGGAAAATACGAAGTAACTATTACGGTACTAGGAAAATACGAAGTAACTATTACGTTACTAGGAAAATACGAAGTAACTATTACGTTACTAGGAAAATACGAAGTAACTATTACGTTACTAGGAAAATACGAAGTAACTATTACGTTACTAGGAAAATACGAAGTAACTATTACGTTACTAGGAAAATACGAAGTAACTATTACGTTACTAGGAAAATACGAAGTAACTATTACGTTACTAGGAAAATACGAAGTAACTATTACGTTACTAGGAAAATACGAAGTAACTATTACGTTACTAGGAAAATACGAAGTAACTATTACGTTACTAGGAAAATACGAAGTAACTATTACGGTACTAGGAAAATACGAAGTAACTATTACGTTACTAGGAAAATACGAAGTAACTATTACGTTACTAGGAAAATACGAAGTAACTATTACGTTACTAGGAAAATACGAAGTAACTATTACGTTACTAGGAAAATACGAAGTAACTATTACGTTACTAGGAAAATACGAAGTAACTATTACGTTACTAGGAAAATACGAAGTAACTATTACGTTACTAGGAAAATACGAAGTAACTATTACGTTACTAGGAAAATACGAAGTAACTATTACGTTACTAGGAAAATATCTTGTAAAGCGGATTACCTCATTGGAAGTGTGTTGCCGCTCAATAGTTCAATATCGACACACTATCGATATTTTAATTAAAAACGATAGTATGTTTTGTTTATTTATAGAGCATACTTTTTACGAGAATAAGTCTTATTCACAAGAACGCGAGCGGACCGCTAGTCTCATATAAGTAAGTAAGTAAGTAAGTGTAAGTAAAAACACTTTATTGCACACAAATGGAATATAAAAACAATAAATAATCTACAGTTCTATAGTGTTTACACACTAAGTAAAATGGAAAATATCCAGAAATATTAAAATCTTCATATGTCTTTCAATTACGAGTATGAACGAGGTCACGCTCCGCCTGCGTCCCTTTCCTAATAAATTAATATGCGGCCCAAAGGTTGGACACATCTGCCCTTTTATTCGCGGTGCCTCCCTAAAACTTGTAATACAATTATTTTAACAGCATTTATGCAAAATTATTTCGTATTATTTGACCATGTATTTAAGGGACAGCGTAGGTCGAAATACAATTATGTCTTTAAAACATAATGTTTCAGTTCTGTTTTCTTCGTTGGTTGGAATCAATAGGAAACTCGTTTTATTCTACTTGAATAATAGACTTCACATAGCTCATATACGTCCCCACCGAGGGGCTCCAGCCTACCCTGAATTAAGGCGATTAGGCCTTAGTCGACCACGCTGGCCCAGTGCGGGTTGGTCAACTACATACACAACCTTTGAATTTCTTCGCAGGAGTGTGCAGGTTTTATCACGATGTTTTCCTTCACCGTAAGAGCGTCGAATAAACGTAATATAACATATACATTCGAAATTCGAAAACACATTGGTACGTGGTGGGGATCAAACCCGCGTCTCCCGGACGGGAGGCAGCGGCCCTAGCCACTAGACCACCAACGCTCTTAATAATAGACTTATAATCCAGAAAATTAATTTAAAAAAATCTAATACAAAAAAGTATTGTTTTTGCTTTGTTTTATAATAAATCATCGAAATGAAAGTAAAATTTCAATATCCTGTTCGAATCGGTCTTTGCAAACCAATCAGAATTTCTAAAAAAAATATGTCAAAACAAACAAATCAAATCAAAAAACAAGAATTCAATTTGCGCTTGTTATTGTTCAAGAACGCCCCAACATTGAAACGAAGAAAATTAATTCCGGATTAATTGTAATGGAAAAACGGAAACACCCTTTATATCCCACACCAAGAATAACCCAATAACCGAAACGTCCCCAGTAAATTGAACCTTAATGTCAACAAATTAGGACACTATTTTGTTTTCCCACACACGTTTGCTGTTACGTCGTTTCTGTTATAAGATTTTTCTGTGTTAAAATGTGATAAATATTTCCTACTTTTGAACAGTATTCGACCTTATGGTCCGTGTATTAAGGTCGAAGTTCAAGTGAATGGTTGGAGAAGATAGGATAGTTTAGAAGTCAGATGTGGCCAACCTGTGGGTTGCATGCTAATGTAGGGTCAGCCAGGGGCATTCAGGGATAATTATGCCTTATGTTGCCTAATAAGAAAAATATATCGTTAATTTGGAAAATTAAGAGAAAAGGTTTTCGGGTGTTTAGTAAGACAGCTAAACATTATTTATTTATTTGTATTCTGACACAGTCTGAAAGGTGGTGAAGTGTGTACTTACATCGTTTCTAATACTAATGTAAAAACCAAGAAGGTATTTATTTGCTAATTTTACGAGCCAATCATTCAATCAATGTTTATAAAAGTAAGCTGGGGAATAGAAAGAATAGAATATAAAAGAAATTAAAAAGAAAAACATAAAAAATAGGAAAAGGATTAAAATTGCTAACCTCCGTAGTCGGTACAATATTATACAAACCGATCAAAAAAGTTCATTGGCCAATTTTATGCCAAATTAAAGTAATTTATTTTTTATTTAATTGGCTCACTAACAGTGACATCTTAAAAAAACATATCCGGTATCTTAAGCTTAGTGTAGTGACTACTTACTAGTAAGCAGAGCTTGCAAGTATTTGAATGATCCATAAATTAGTTTAATATTGGGAAAAGGTTCGAGCCACTCAATGGGGACGAATATGAACTGAAAACATCAGCATTAGTTACACCGTACATAAATTTGAATAGGTACAATTATCTAATGTACCATAGAAACCTAAGCATTGTACAGTAAACGCTGCTCGACCGTACTAAAGTCATTTAAATGTACCGAAGTCTAAACAAAGTCCAAACCCGTCGCCGAACCAATCAGATTACAGATAACTAAGTACGTCAGGGAGAATCAAATTGCAGTATTCCGTGTCGGCCCTGGGACAGGGTTGCATACCCCTGGAAATCCCAGAGAGTTAGGAGTTCACTGACCAGTTAGGTTAGGTTATTTTATTATTATTTGTTTTATATTAAAAGGTTTAGTCACTGGCCACTAATTCAAACAAAAGAGAAAAGAGTAATAATTACAAAATCCATAGTATAAGTAGGGCAAATTACAAAAACAAATTCATTTATCATGTAAAATGAGTAAAGTTGATCCAAAAGAACTTTGTTAGTTTATTTCAGTTTTAAATCCTATATTCCGCGAGTTTTTTGCTGTGAGAACACGAGTTTTTCTCGGGGGGAAAAGTAGCTAAAATTTCAAAACGGTGTCTGATCTATACACATACTTTTCATTGTGATAATTCTACGAAAAAAAACCTTGATAAACGAAAAAATCTAAAACAACCGCAGCGCAATAGCGGATACAGCCAATGATATTAATAAATGCACACAAGAGGTAGATATGCCACCAACGCACCAAACGTGAGCCGTGAATTGATCCTAAGGACATGGAAGAAAGACGAATGCATGTAGCTGAGATGCGAAAGATGGATGTGTGGTGTGACGAAGAAAGATAGAATAAGAAATGAGTATGTAAGAGGAAGCTTGAAAGTGGCTCCCATAGTGGACAAGTTGAGGAGTAACAGGCTGTCGTGGTATTGCAATATTAGCCTTGCCTATTCGCCTCTGGGTCCCAGAACCCGATTCTGCTGCTCGACCACCTGGAGAACTCGCGGGACTCCGGCTTCTTCGTGGACTTCAGGCCTGGAAGTGGCGTCATGATATTGTCACTGGACGGACTGCGCTACGCTCACATGTGCCACGAGTTACTTGTGGCCTTCGACTTTGACGTCCCGGACGACGCTGCTGCTCCTGATGGGTAACTGGCGTCGTCGGCGTGGGGTCTGGTTAAATATATTACATATTTTTATAATTATCTTTTTTTTTCTCTCTCTCATCCTTAACACTCCTTTGTATATTCACTTTCAAACTGTGTATATTTCTTTAAAATTGTCATTTTGATTTATTTTCTTCACGATTCACTGTTATATAAAGTCGTGACATTATTTTTAGTCCATTTATTTTCACTTTTTATTTGGTTCGTTGTCTAGGTGCACGGAGATTTATTAATTTTTTTAAATAACACACTTTACTTTTTACTATTAATTCTCCATGCCACCCAGCACTGCCATAAGGCAGCACTGGCAAGGGTCGCCATGCAATAGATGCAGAGGGTGCCCAGGAGATATTAGAGAGAAACACACACACACACACAAGTAGATAGAACGTATAATGTACGACTGAAGTAGAGAACCGAGTACTATACTAACTTATGTAATTGCTTAAATACTAACTTATTGCTAACGCAAGCAATACGCATCATGACGTAGTCAGGTGTCGCGAGCACCTCTACAGTATGGGCATGTGATGCGAGGAGAGAGGAATCCCATACCACCAGACGTATGCTAGATATGAGAGTGAATGGAAAAGCAGGTAGGTGTAGACCCAGAAAAGTATGGATAGATTGCGTGAAAGATGATATTATGTGTAAGAAGGGAGTGAATAGTGATGTGACGTCTGACAGGGATGACTGGAAGAAGAAAACATATTGCGCCAACCCCAAATAAAGGGAACAGGGCAGAAGAATGATGAATGATGAGGTAGATATGCCACCAACGCACCAAACGTGAGCCGTGAATTGGTCCTAATTGTGACCATTGCCATCAGTCGAGCTGTGACCGGTTTCACCCTTCAATCAATCAATCAATCAGCCTATTGCAGTCCACTGCTGGACGTAGGCCTCCCCAAGGGTACGCCAAAGCGCACGATCACCCGCTTTCCTCATCCTGCCACCACCAGCGACCTTCTTCAGGTCATCAATCCAGAGTTTCACTCTTACACTTTGACAATTTCCTGTCGCACTTATAGCGTGTCTGTGTCGCGGAACAATTTATGTTGTGCGTGCAGTATGAACGTGACGATTTTTTCTTAAAATATCATTGGATGGATACTGCTAGTTCTTTTTCATAAAACAATATTCGCTACCTCTGCTTTTTGGCAAGATAGAGTTTGCAACACTGCATCGGAGCTGGTTCACGAAACATAGTTGACTCACAGAGTACTATGGCCGTTGACTTTACTATCCAATTTGGATAAAGGTCCATCAAAATTATAGTTCTATCTGCGCTACAGATAGTATTAATTTAGTAGCGTAGATTTAATTAAATGATCAAGGTTTGGAGGAAAATTATAATAATGATAAATAATACTTTCCTGAGTCGAAGATGATTTTTCTTTTGTATGGAAAACGGAATGGATATCCGCAAAATCTATAAAGCCCACTGAGGCGTTCAAGCCTACCCTTGATCAGGCCTTAGTCATCACGCTGGCCCAGTGCTGTTTGGGCGAATTGATACACGACCTTTAAACTTCTTTGTAGGAGTGTGCGTGCAGGTTTCTTTATGATGTTTTTTTCACCCTAAGAGCGTCGTATAAACGTACATTTGAAATTCAGATACACGTTGGGTTAGGTTACCTGCGGCTCCCGAACGGAAGTCATCGTCTCTGGCCACTACACCACCGCCGACACTCTGGAAAATTATAGTATCTAGATACAATTTGGACCTACAGATCTTGGAGCTTCAAAAAGCTTTTGAGAAGTTGGATCCAGCTACCACAGTAGCAGTGCCGAGTGAGGTCGACTGGATCAATGGGTGTACGGACAAACCTAAGTAGGTTTTTGTTACACTTGTAGTGGTGCTCGCGACACCAACTACGTCACGATGTGTATTGCTTATGTTAGCAATAATTTAGTATTTAACTAATTACATAAGTTGGTTAGCACTCGATACTCTGTACTTTAGTCTTACATTATACTACGTATCAACTACTTGTGTGTTTCTCTCTCATATCTCCTGGGCACCCTCTGCTAATATTGCACACTCATATAAATGTAAATTATTAGCTTAAGACTTAGTTCAAAACTTAAATGTAATAAATAAATAAAAATAAAAGTAAGTTATAGGCTGTTCCGAAAAACAAAATATTTGGTTAGAAAACTAACAATAGGGCAAATCAAACTGGCCACTAAACTTGCAATACCTATCAGACGATAGTTAGAGTAGACGATGTTAAGAGTTATTGTCCAACCCCCGCCACTAGATGTCAGTGGAAGAGATTACAGTAACGAAATTAATTAAAGGTTCACCGCGTGCGTTTGACGCTAGATCCATAATGGTATAGAAAATACGAGGGTTGGGGAGAGGGTATGGTGACAAGAGGTAGCGGGAGCGTTAATTGTAATACAATCTTATTGTGCATTACAGGATTTTCAAAAGAAGACTTAAAATCTTCGTATATTTTTGATACACCTAAAGGTCATATTCGCATTAACGTAGTGATCCCTACCTGGAAAGGAATGGCATGTTATTTACCTGCTTTTTGGTTTTAAATATTTTTCTTTTGTATTTCTATATACGTACGTTCAAAGCAAAAGTTATTGCTCTGGGTTATCGTTTTCCGCCATTAACCTCGTCTTTAATTTCCATCAGGTGAGACTGAGCCTGACTGAGGTCAAACACGATGACTTTCTCATAAAAAAATCACTCTCCTTTTACCACGATACGCAGTTGTAGCGCGTTTTACGATATTTGCCTAGTGATTGAATGTGTCGTGTCTAAAAAATGCGTACAGGAATCTTGAGGTGTATTTCTTGTGGAAAACTAAAAATGAATTTCTTAAAAAATCGATTTCAACCAGCAAAATCCTTACTAATATTATAAACGCGAAAGTTTGTAAGTATGGATGTATGGATGGATGTTTGTTACTCTTACACGCAAAAACTACTGAACGGATTGGAACGAAATTTAGAATATAGATAGTTTGTACCCTGGATTAACACATAGGATACTTTTTACGGAAAAATGTCTTGTTCCCACGGGAAAATCTTACACAACGGAAGCGTAGCCGCGGGCGGACTGCTAGTACAAAATAATTACTAATCCATACTAATAAATAATACAAAATAAAAAGGGTAAGAGAAGGACCACTTCCGCCTTCTTCAAAAATAATTACGTCCAGCCAGACTCAATCTCTCACTCACTTTTGGGCAAACGCTAAGCACTGTTTGGGAAATGAGTGGCAACCAGGGCTACCAGGTGCAAAAAAGTTGTGATCGTATGCCAACTACAAAAAAATCGTATGCCAAGGAAATTTTAAAGTGAAAAGATCGTACAACCTAGAATTTAAAAGTTTTTATTAGAAATAACTAAAATTCGTTTAGTTTTAGAAAAGAAATGCAATAAAACTATTAATTTTAGACTTGTACAAACTTCGAGCCTGGTGAGAAAAACAAGTTTTTGAAGTCGCAATTATTTTGCAATACAATAACGCGTTCAGAAGGCTGTTGGGGCTCCCTCGATTCTGCAGTGCGTCGGGGATGTTCGCGGACGCGCGAGTAGACTGTTTTTACGCGACGATGCGCAAGAGGTGCGGGTCCCTGGTGCGCAGGGTGCGGGGGAGCAATAACAGCATTCTGAATATGATTGCGAGCAGGCTAGACTGCAAGTACTTGGGTCATTGCTGCGTCATATCCACTGGTCTGATGTAGCAATGACATTGGTGCTTTTAACATTATTTATATTACTAACATAGAATAAGATTAACTGTACTAACAAAATGAGTCATTGTTACTTGATTTTTTTAAATAAATTAAATTAAATTAAAAAATTACCGAAAGAGAAAAATAATATGTTTCATAAAAATGTAAAGAAATACAGCCTTTATGTGGTTGAACAAAGGGTCTTCATTCAAGTAAAAGATCCAGAATTTATACATTCGTTTCATTATGAAATGTTGCCAAGTTTATAAAAATCGTACATTTTCCGTACGATCTTGGTCCAGCGATCGTACATGAGTATAAATGCCAAAAAATCGTAGGAGTATGCAGCCCTGGTGGCAACGCCTATAAACGATACGTCAATGCGCGCGCGCGTGCCCGAAATGGCAGTTTGTTCTGAATGGACTCTCTGTCTGGGGCCTGCGCCGCTTTACCTGCTTTGTTCTAATAATCATGCTAGAGTCTGTCTATCTACTCTGACTACTAATCTTTTGAACTGATTTAGGTTTTTTATAAAAAGGCAGTTTGGCACCCCAAAGGTAGAAATAGTGTATTTCTTGCAACGGGAAAAATATTTACTCACTCGGGAAAATAATATTAATATAAGTCGATCTTAATATAAGTCCTCTACCTAACAAGGCGTCTCCATCAGCCCGAATGGATCTTAATATTTCTTTCGTTAATTGTTGTTCCGAAGGCTCGCTACAAGAATAATTAATTAAGCGAGACTAAAGAAATAATGTTCTTATCAGACAATACATTACAAACAAATTATAGAAAACAAATGCCTGCCAGCCTCCGTGGCCGCGTCGAGATTTCGACGCCCATTACGGAGGTTCAGGGTTCGATTCCTGGTGGGGACACAAATCTCTTTGTGAGACTTTGCCCAGTTTGGTTAGGACATTGCAGGCTGAATCACCTGATTGTCTGAGAAGAAAGATGATTCCGTGCTTCGGAAGGCACGTTAAGCCGTTGGTCCCGGCTACTATCTAGTCGTTACACGAGCCAAGTCAGTGGCTTTTGGCTATATAACACCAGGGTTTGTGAGGTCGGTTGTCGACCTTACAACCCGCACGATGATGATGATGATGGAAAATAAATGTTTTATTGTTATTTTGGATTCTGGTTGCGTTTTGGCCCAGATAGTATGTTATGGAAGGCAATGGAGGAGGCCTAGACGGTCCAAGCCCAAATATAGAAAAAAAAAAATTCAATCAATCAATCAGCCTATTGCAGTCCACTGCTGGACGTAGGCCTCCCTTGGCACGCCAAAACGCACGATCACCCGTTGGAGCAGACGGGTTCTCGAATGGAGACCACGTCTCGGGAAACGTAGCGTGGGACGCCCCCCTGCCAGGTGGACTGATGACCTGAGGAAGGTCGCTGGTGGTGGCTGGATGAGGAAAACTTTATTGATTCTCACAAATTACTTCACACCAAAAAATACTTCAAGTTGACTGCAGTTTAATAAATCTTTATTAATAATTCCTAACAACTCAAAAGCAGGCGCTAAACCTAATTTAAATTTAGAACGCTATAAAATTGTAGTAGCATAGTCGTTGTTAGAGCGATATTACATGATGTTACTCCCTAGAGACCAGTAACCTTTAATAATATGGCGTGACGTCACGGCGCTTGTTAAAGACCTACTTTCCTATTTTAATGGGCAATGCCAGGTGTGAATAGAAAATTGGGTTTTGTCAAGGCGAATTTATAACGACATCTTAGAAAATTAATATGAAATTAAAATCTAGTACGTGACAAATGCACCTGGACCTATATAAATTTGTTGTAAAAAAACAAATATATCTGGGGACATGTACTATCTAGTCGTTACACGGGACAAGCTAGTGGCCATTGGCGACTCTATAACACTAACACCAGGGTTTGTGAGGTCGGTTGTCGACCTAACAACCCACACGATGATGATGATGACTAGAATTGATAAAAAAACAAAGCTCAAAGATTTCGAGAAGCCAACAAAACCATTACGATCCAACTAGAAATTAAGTGTAAAAACAAAGTAGATCTCGGTGAAATCTCGTACAATATCCGACGAGACAGTTTACGAGAGCTGAGCTATCCCTTTATATCCCGATCCTGATTGCCTGGCCCTTGCGCTAGTGATGTGCTGATCATATCGATAGTATTTCTAAATCGAATTATTCGAAAAAAAAAATGTTGATCTTGGACAGGGTTTGAACGTAGGGTCAGATTCTTATGTGGGGTCATATACATAAAATTTAGGACAACTTGACTTGAGAAAGCGTAAATTCACTTGATCATATTGTCTCAAAATTTAGCGAATGTTTTACAAAGAACACCCCGTTTCACCTATATGTCATGCGCCTATACTTTGAAATATCTTTTTAAATTATTTAAACTTTATTGTATTTTAGGTTCCTGTCGATACAGTCCCGTACAAAACAGCGAAGGCCGAGACAAAAATGCTTTTAGAAAATAGTTAGTTAAAAGTATAAGAGCACGTGATACAACCCCACTTATGAACCTGACTGTACATCAGCTTGTTCCGGGCTAGACATAATTGCATTTTCCGATAACGCTACCAAGACTTTGAGAAAAGTTGACGGCCATCCCTTTTTTTTGCTAAGAGCGTATTATTGACAGTCACTACCAACGAGATTTTCCGAAAATAAAGATGATTCAGGCATGCTAAGCCGTTGGTCCTGGCCTAGTGGCCACAACTAGATAGTTCTAGTTGTTACATGAGCCAAGTCAGTGACCTTTGGCGGCTCTATAACACTGACACCAGGGTTTGTGAGGTTGGTTGTCGACCTTACAACCCACACGATGATGATGATGATGATGTCTACCAACGAGATCATCAATATTGGAATTATGAGTGCTGATATCAGAGAATTTTTCTAATAACAGCACTCACTATTGTGTAACTATGCAATATTTACAAGAATACAGCATGAAATTTACATCGTTTTGTTCCCGCCGTGTAGTGATAGTACCCGTCAAACTGAAAAACTTTTCACGAAAAAAAAAAATCCTGTGACAAAAAAATTTTTGGTCTCTCCATACAAAATGGGTCGGTCGGGAGTCTCACTTTGTATGGAGAGGCCAAAAATTTTTTTGTCAATGGAATTTTTTTTTTCGTGAAAAGTTTTTCAGTTTGACGGGTACTATCACTACACGGCGGGAACAAAACGATGTAAATTTCATGCTGTATAATACTAATAAAATAGCTAAAATAAAATCGTAGCCTGTTTTACATGAAAACTAAACCAACAACAACAAATACAGATGTAATTTATAAAACTCTTCGCTTTGCTGATGTTTACATTTCCTCAAAAATCGATACATCACCAATCGATCTCCACACAACACTATTTCTCTGTACGGACAGCAAATGAAATGGCTTCACCAATTTATTGGAACATTTTTTTGTAGACGGTACTTCTTTATTGAGGGCCTAGGGTGTTTTGTTTTCGGATTAGACGGATTGTGAAGAAAATTGTGTATGCCATTGTTTTTTTGTGAGTAATTGTTTAAATTAACAATAATACTTCAAGACAGTACACACTCATTGATATATTGCAAGAACAAAAATAAGATATCTTTTTTTGTGAAGAAAGAGAGCTCTTCTCCATAGATTCCGTTATTGTATTTTAGTGACCTCACTCAAAAAAATGTAATGACAATGTTACAATAATGTAACAACATGCTATAATCGATGAAACATTAAGTAGTTCAGTTTTTAGCATTTTCTGAATCATCAACAGCTCATATATTATGTCCCCACCGAGGGGCTCGAGCCTACCCTGAATTATGGCGATTAGGCCTTAGTCGACCACGCTGGCCCAGTGCGGGTTGGACTTCACACACAACCTTTGAATTTCTTCGCAGGAGTGTGCAGGTTTCATCACGATGGTTTCCTTCACCGTAAGAGCGTCATACTTATGAATTCTAGACTAGACGACTGACGCGCTCAATTTCTTTTTTAAATGATTCATAATAATTATGAAGTTAAAAATATTTTTTAACAACACGTTTTTACGCACTAAAAAGTATAAAATAATTTTTATTGAGATTTTTATTGGTGTAGTACTCTTGTAGGACTTAAAACGAAAAACGTGGGGTGCATGGAGTAGATTTTGAAGCATAACCGTGTTTCTCAAAAAACTATAGATTATAATTTAGCCCTTTTATAAAAAAAACATAAGTAAAAATAGTATTGTCTGATTTACTACATAATTTCATCTATTTCACGCTGTGGGTTATTTTTCTTACGAAGGAACCCTAAAATGGAATTTGAAACATTACTCTTATTTATGGCGAGGCTAAGCTCCTATTTTGGTTGGTTTAATTTGTAAGTTGAAACGATAGCGGGAAACTCCATCTTTTTTTAGCAAAAAAAGCTTTTTTATCGTGACTAATGTATTCTACTCTGCCGTCACCACACGGCGTTATCGTACGAACAAAGAAATACACTTGTAGTGAACGTACCTACTATGGACAAACAACTTTTATCTATTGACGTCGAAAATTATTTTGTTGAATCTTACTTCGAATAAAGACATTTTTATCTCTATCTTTTTCTTTATGGTAAATCTGGAATAATACACAAAAAAAATTTAAAATCTTGTATTTTGTGTTTTTTTTAGTTTAAAAAAGATATTGTCTTTATTTTGTCTACACCAAACTCTAACTTTTTAAATAATTTACGGTGTATTTAGTGTCCAAGGCATTAAAGGCTATAAAATTTAAGCCTCATTTTATTTTAACTTTGTTGTCCAACATTTTTCCAACTATACCCAATCATAATCAGTAAGGACTCATTTGTCATCATTGCTGTTGAAAGGTTTACTACCACTGGGTTTTGTGATGACAAATTTCGAATTATTGGAAATATTTTTACCCGATCGCAGCGAAGCCGAAAAAGATTAAATATTTTATGGATATGACTATGACTACGTGTGAGAAAGAAAACGTTTTATGAACGATGTTGTTTTTTTATGGAATATATAATAATATATATGCTTTCGTGTTTGTATGAATTACTAAAGGCAGCCTACGCACGCACACATAAAATTACACACAGGAAGTATCAACAGGTCATCATCAACAGCTCATATACGTCTCCACCGAGGGGCTCAAGCCTACCCTTAACTAGAGCGATAAGTCTCACCACAATGGCCCAGTGCGACCCAACCTTTGAATTTCTTCGCGGGAATGTGCAGGAAATAATATTGAAAGAAATTTCACACAATTTGGTAAATAATTAATTTGAAATCGATTTACTGCTTCAAAAAGAGAAACTGCAGAAGATTGTATGTTTAAATTAATCAATCAATTAGCCTATATTGCAGTTCACTGCTGGACGTAGGCCTCCCCAAGGGCACGCCAAAGCGCACGATCACCCGCTTTTCTCATCCAGCCACCAGCGACCTTCCTCAGGTCATCAGTCCACCTGACAGGGGGGCGTCCCACGCTACGTTTCCCGAGACGTGATCTCCATTTGAGAACCCGTCTGCTCCAACGCTCATCGGTTCTACGACAGATGTTTTAATACATTTTATTTTATATAAAATGTGCTTCTGCAGTCGGGACTTTTATTTTTTTTCATTCACTTCGCTCGTTTCGATATCGTTTTTGTAACGAGAATTTCAATTTATGTTTTGAGTTTAGCTCGGGGCAAGGGTAAAGCAAAACTTTAAAATGCGGAGTTAAAATTAAAAAGCAATTCGCAGAGAAAGGAATTAATTCGAAGATTGTTTAATTATGTATCCCTTTGCTATAATGCAATATCATAATTTATTATGAGTCTTCGGGCGACAAAAACTTGGATACTATTCGCCGTCAATTTGTATGTCGCGCAGGTTTATTTATCTACGTTGGTTATGCTGACCCTGCAGGTCCTTCTGTCCAAAGGTGACTATCACCAAAAACACGAACAATCTAAGCTCTCAAAGACAGTGTTCACATTAAGTTGTTGGCACACAAAGCGCGTTATTGTCTGGAGTAAGTGGCAAATCTCTTTATACTGTACACGCAAACAGCGGGCAGACGTGAAAAATTGTGGCGGAATGTAAATAGTCCCGTTAGTGGAGAACGTGGTACTATAAGAACCCACTCGTGAGTTTGTAACCGCTTGACATTAGTAATTCATCATCAACAGCTCATATACGTCCCCACCGAGGGGCTCGAGCCTTCACTGGAGTAGGGCAATTAGGCCTTAGTCGACCACGCTGGCCCAGTGCGGGGTGGTCAACTTCACACACAACCTTTGAATTTCTTCGCAGGAGTGTGCAGGTTTCATCACGATGTTTTCCTTCACCGTAATAAACGAACATAATGTATTCGAAATTCGAAAACACATTGGTACGTGGTGGGGATCGAGCCCGCTTCAGCTGCCCTAGCCATAGCCACATAGTAATTATGAGTTTTCGGTTTAGCAAAAGAAAGAACTCATTGCTTTAGATGAGGGTTTTCAGACGACTCCTCAGACTATGGGCTGCCGAACATCGTGTCTTGTATCGCGTATTTGCACTGGCTTTTGGCCTTCATGAATTGCTCTTATTGGGAGGATAGTAGGTTTAAGGGCTAGTTTTGACGACAAGACAGAATCAATAGAAATAAATTAAACGCATTGCATTTATATATTTATATAAGACCTATATATATAAGGCCGCCTATCTGTACACCCTTTTATCTATCTTCTGTACTTTCAAGCTATATCCTTGTGTGCAATAAAGTATATTCTATTCTATTCTATTCTATTCTACCTATTTTTGTCTGTATAAAAATTATTTTCTTTTAAGTAAGTAAGTAATATTTTTTGTGTGTAGGTTTATATTTCGTTTTTGTGACCAAATTTTGGAACTCAACAATTTTAAACAGAGTTAGGTACTGAAGTTTTCACATACCTATTAATTGGCGACAACTAAATTATACACAAAAAACACAGCGAGTGCGAGTTCATAGTGAGTTGAAACAAAAGTACCGATGCTCCAGCAATCCTGAGATCTCATAATAAAATCCACGGAGACATCGCGAAATAGCGTGAAGTTACCTAATCCTATAATATTTCACTTCTTTTTTAGGGTTCCGTTTCTCATTGACCGAGCGAGCGAAGCGTCTCCGTTTCAACTTGGCCGAAATTGCTTTTGTTTGTCTGTCTGTCTGTTTGTTCCACTCTACAGGTCGCGTTTCCCAACCGATTCTCGTGAAATTTTGTGACCAAGTTCAATAAATTAATAAAAATTCTTTGTCGAGTCAGTTTTTTTTTTTTTTAAATTACGGAGTTATAGGGTATACTAGGGGGTATATTATTTCTATTTTTTATTTTGCATATAAAAATATTTATTTTATTTCAAAGTCAAAGTCAAAGTCAAAATATTCCATAGGATGTTATTACATCACTTAGATCCGTCATTACATTTTTATGGGTGAGTTCACTAACACAATGGCGGAATCTGTGGAGAAGAGCTCACCGAAGAAACTCCACAGTCGTCGCATCTTTTGCGTTTCCTTTTTTAAATAAAAAAATTAAATATTACAAAATTAATGCTAATTAAATATCGAAAAGGCCTGCCACTCAAGCAATCTATTCCCATGGACATCTGTCCTCTAAGTAATCATCTATCCTATAGTAACCTTTTTTATACAATTTCTGTTTAATAATTATTTTAAACTTGTCTAAAGGCAAGTTTTTAATATCAGTAGGGACCTTATTGTAATAGCGTATACAATTGCCTTTAAAAGAATTAAAAATTTTATATAGTCGCCTGACATAAGCAACCAACTTGTCTTTATTTCTAGTATTAAAATTGTGTATATCACTGTGCTTCTGAAAATTACTCATATTTCGTTTTACATACACAAGATTATCATAGATATATTGAGACACAAATGTCAGAATATTGATTTCTTTAAACTTTTCCCTCAGTGACACTCTAGGCCCTAATCTATAAATTGCACGAACAGCCCGTTTCTGCAGAATAAATATACTATTAGCATTCGCAGCGTGACCCCACAATAGAATACCATAGGTCATTAGACTATGAAAGTAACTAAAGTAGACTAGTCTAGCGGTGTCTACGTGGGAAAGAGCTCTAATTTTTTTAACTGCGAACGCTGCTGAACTCAGTCTGTTCGACAATTTAGTTATATGAGCATCCCATTGGAGTTTAGCGTCCAAAGTAATGCCTAAAAAGACTGTCGAATCTACAAGGTCCAATCTCTGTCCTTTAACTCCAGGTGATCTCTTGCCATTAATATCGACCATCTGAACTCTATTCGTTAGATATGACTCTATAAGGTGAAGTGGCTGATCTTTTACGCCGTAGTGGCGTAGCTTCCTGACAAGAGTGTCATGATGGACACAATCAAAAGCCTTGGATAGATCGTAGAAGACACCAATAGCATCCATTGCATCTTCCCAGGCATCAAAAACATTGTTTATAAGTTCAACACCAGCATCGGCTGTCGAACGACCCTTTGTGAAACCAAACTGGTCGATATGCATCAAGTTATTAAGATAAAAATGGCCCTGTACTGTAACTGATTTAGTATTAGTCTTTCAAATATTTTACTAAGAGTATTACTAAGAGTATTAGTAGTATTCTCTACTCAATACAGTTTATTTGGTATCAATAGGTATATATTTAAAAAAAAATATATTTGGAATTTGATTTCTGACTTCGTTTTGGCAACAAACTCTACCTGCCGTAAAAAAAGAAAAAAAAAAAAAAAAATGTTCGAATTTTTTTTTGTACTAAAGAAGATCACCAAAGCTAAAAAAAAATATAATTAAGATATGTGATATGTATGTCTATAGACAATAGTATGCATTAAAGGGTTAATAGGAGATCGGACTGTTCACCATATTTTATGAATTATTTTTAAAATATAGATTAGTAGCAGACGATTCGCGAAGAAATATACAATTTTGTTCGGTTCGGTTGAAAAACGAATTTACAATGATTTTTTAAAGTTTCAATATGTCTGTCTCTTTCAAAAACGATTTTTTGTTTGGTGATTATATGACGTTACTAACAAATGACGTCACAAGTGGGTATGTGCCTCTCTGTCTAATCTTGAATTTCAAACCTTTATAACTCGGTCAATTTTAAAGATAGAGCAAAAATTCTTTTAGTGTTCGAAAGCAGAAACTAAGAAGTTTGGATTTATAAAATAAAAAGAAGTAGTCCGATCCCCTATTATGAAGATCCTGTTAGAGACCTTTGTCCATCCAGACATCTAGAGATAGACATGCATGGTAAAAGGGAACTTACAACTTTTCTAGGTTTAAGTATCACTTAGGAGTTGTTTTAGGTCTTCTTTGGCAAGTTTGTATGCTCAACTTCTACACAGTTTATTTTTAAACAAGCTAATTAATTTTACGAGAAAACTAAGCTTTGCGGTCTCTAAAACAACTTTGTGCGCGCATAAAAAAAATATAATATTTTTTCATAGTTCATCTGAAAGTATACAAAAATAGAATACTGACAGTCAAAACAGAATCGAAATTGATCGAAAAACAAACTAGATACAACGTTATTAAACAAATATATCTGTCCCTCTTTTCAATCAATCGTTTATTTGCATAAAACATAGTCATTAATAGATCTTATTGTAAACAGTCATAGTGTCTTATGTTCTACCACAATAGGCATGCAAATCATTAAGTAAACTAAGTGCAATAATAATTCATCATCAACGAAAACCAAATTTTCTATGGCGGATGTATGGCCCACGTGACCAATGACGTCAATGGTCATGTCGGACCTCTCTGTCTAACCATCAACTTTGAAGCCTTATAACTTTGTTTCTGAGCAAGATATTTGAAAAAATATTTTTTATGTGTTTATGAATTAAAAAAAAAATGTGCATATTCCCTATTCAAAGGTGCGGAGCCCTCAGTGAACGAATCTCAATATAGACTTGACGGGTTTTTATAAGCGGAGCTATTTGGCTAGATTTTGACGAAAACGTTTGCTGAGAAGATTTATGGGGTTTTTGTGTGAAATGTTTTCTGTGAAAAAAGTTAAGGGATTCTCAAAGACTTTGGTGACAAATCACTCATTCATCAATTTTAGATATTATTATGATAGATATTTGAAATCAAAGTCAAATCAAACGGTCGTTTGTAAAGGTACGACCTCTATATTCATCAACAGCTCATATACCGAGGGGCTCGAGCCTACGCTGAATAAGGCCGATTAAACCTTAGTCGACCACGCTGGCCCAGTGCGAGTTGGTCGACTTCACACACAACCTTTGAATTTCATCGCAGGAGTGTTACATAATGAATTCGAAATTCGGAAACACATTGATACGTGGTGGGGATCGAACCCGCGTCTCCCGGATGGGAGGCAGCGGCCCTAGCCACTAGACCACCGACAACCTCTATTATCTTTTATTTATTTACATTAATTGATTCACCATTTTGCTTGACCCTTATTTGCTTACAAAATGTAAGCGGCAAGAGATCTGGCTCGATGGTCTTTATACAAACCTCTACCTAGTCTCGTAAGTACGTGTACGAAACAAATTGAATTGTCTATTCAATATTCCAACAATACAA
The DNA here is from genome assembly GCA_951230895.1 of Carpatolechia fugitivella. Taxonomy (NCBI): domain Eukaryota; kingdom Metazoa; phylum Arthropoda; class Insecta; order Lepidoptera; family Gelechiidae; genus Carpatolechia; species Carpatolechia fugitivella. The sequence continues at coordinate 1,645,179 of OX579669.1, read as the reverse complement.
TATTAATAGAAGAACCATTTGCGAACTAAACCCATGAGAGTTCAAACACAGATCAACAATATTGTGAAGATGCCACTTAAAGAAATAAAAGATGATGCTTATAAAATTGGGTGCTTCTTTATACAAAACTGCCGAAGCGACGGGAAGCAAGGTATTGTACCTATTGAAGTAGTAAAAAATAACACCACATTTAATAGAAAAAAACACAAGGTCACCTTTCTAAAACAACATATCTGACTTGTTACATCTTTATTCACTATTTTAACTACTATTTTGCCGTTTAATTCCTTTTCTAAATCACACTAATATTATACATGTAATTGGATGTATAGGTAGATCTTTGGATGTTTGTTCCGCTTTCACGTCTTAGCTAGCTGAACGGATTTGGATGAAATTTGGAGTGCAGATAGTTTGTACCCTGGATTAACACATAGGATACTTTTACGGAAAAAAGTCTGATTCCCACGGGAAAATCTTACATAACGCAAGCGTAGCCGCGGGCGGACTGCTAGTACAAAATAATTACTAATCCATACTAATAAATAATACAAAATAAAAAGGGTAAGAGAAGGACCACTCCCACCTTCTTCAAAAATAATTATGACATAATTTATATTTATCACACTTTAATATGTGACACCTATTGACACGTCTGCATTTAAATCGCGCACGGATTATGGTGTTCATGATAATCAGCTATATTCTCGGTGTATAATGCGGAGATTGATGTTGAGTCACCGACAGGTGGCGGTGAACAAACTGTCTTAATTTTTAGATCGCGGTATAGAGATTTTTTCTAATTACATGACCCCCCAACGAAGCCTTTGTTATAATACACACTTATACCATAAAAAGAGTGTTTCATTTACCTAGCTATCACTCGGGGACTAGGTTCGATCAGTTTTCCGGAGGGCACTTAGGGTTTAGTGCAGGTTTTTTTTTTGGTGGTGAAAACCCAGGACCATGAACGAACCTAGTCCCCGAGTGATAGCTAGGTAAGGATTTTAAGGCGCTACGCCGAAAAAAAATTGTTGCGCAAGAGGTGTGTCTAAGGAAGACGGCGCGGGCAGCGCCCCGCGTCGGTCAGCCGCTCCCCGCGCCGCCCCGCACAGACCCCGCTCTAAAACATCGAGGCGGGTCTATGACCTCTGCGACAATGATAAAATATTATATTTGTTTAATTTGATGTAATCGCGCAAAGTATATTACTATGTATGATTCGCTCTTTGAGTATATATTTTTTATTTTATTTTAATTGGTCTTTAGTGTAGTGGAGTGTAGGGCAGTAATGATTATAATTTCACCTAAAAATAAAAGATTTAGTATTTCAAGATTCCAGACATTTTGACATTGTAATAGTAAGTATAATTTGAATTACTATAATACGGTCCGCCCGTGGCTACGCTCGCGTTGTGTAAGATTTTCCCGTGGGAATAAGCCTTTTCCCGTAAAAAGTATCCTATGTAAGTGTCCTATGTGTTCCAGGGTATAAACTAACTTTATTCCAAATTTCTTTCATACCAATCCGTTCAGTAGTTGTTGTCTTCCAGTATCTTCACTTCAAAATTATATAGGGGACAAGGGGAAAATAATTCCCGTTGTCACCACTTTAATTTATTTATAAAATACCTACAGATTTTCGAGTATTTTTATTCCATTGTTTCCAAACTGAAGTCAATTTATTAATTGGATGCAAAAAAATAAAAATGTGATGTTTATTTACGATTTACAATACGATCGATACGTATCTACTTATTTCTGATACGATCAATATTGTGAATGTTTCCGGAAATACATAATGTTTTCATCGTGTCTATTTTTTTCTTTGTGTTAGATTAAACAGGATGATCACTATAAATGTCTTTATAATATTTTTATCACACACACGTCACTTCAACACATCAATTATTTTTTTCTTTCACTGTCATTATGAGTAATTGGTATCAAAGAAATCTTATATCAAATATTTGGTTCAAATCAAGATCAAAAGTTTCTGTTTTGTCAATATAAATTGGGTATGCAAATTTTTAAAAAAAGTATGCTAAATGCAAAACCATTTCGAGATATAAGGTTGGTTCCTAAATATATTTTGCATTTTTTTTTTGCTCAAAATACTACACGGTTGTTTATTTTTTTTATAAAATCATTTAATTTCCAAGTGCCCTCCAAAAAGTAACCTGTAGCCGTGCCATCCATGGTAGCTTTGACGTCGAAAAATGATTCATAAAAATCTTAATTTGAATAAAATATTTTTATTTGATTTGATATACGGCTGATTCTCTGCCTTGACAAACGAGATATATAAAAAAAATACACAAATGTCAAACTTCATCTTTGAATATGGCACAGAATCTTGCGCCACGTGTAAAGCTTGATCTGCTATTTAAATATATTTAATTGTAAAACTTTTACTTTAGTATTATATCAGACTGCCCACGCCGCGAAATTTTATTGATAAAGCATCGACTATTTGTGTTTACCATTGAAATTATTAGGGCGCTTGGTCTGGCATCACTAAAACACATTTGATGACATACGATGACAGCTAACTTCATACCTAAATTTTTTGCTTGTCACTAGGCAAAAAATGTATTTTATTCAGCCAACTGTAGTATATGTATGACTCACTTCAACCACATCTAGATAGATATAATTTAGCATCTAAGTAGCTTGTAGTCAATATGTTTGTTTGACGCACAACACGTCTTTCATTCTGACACGCTCCTGTGTCTCTATACCTCATGCATGGTGACCCTGCCAACACTGCCTAGTATGGACAGTCCTGTGCATCGCGATTCACTAGTGATAAAAATATAACGTGTTCGTTCGTAAAAATTGTAATAATGTGTTAAAACGAGGATCTGATAGGATGTTTACGTGCTAAAAGTGGGTCTTTTGAGATGGGTGTGGAGTTCTTTTTAATAATGTGTTAAAACGAGGATCTGATAGGATGTTTACGTGCTAAAAGTGGGTCTTTTTAGATGGGTGTGGAGTTCTTGAGGAAGCTGTGGCGACTCTTGAGACGGGAAAGAGGAGGGTTGTGTCGTAAAGGAGGTGCCTGCTGTCTTGAGACTGTTTCGCTCTTTCAATATCGCAAGCGACCTCACGTCTCACGCTGGGTGGAACAATTCCTGCCATGGAGTAAAACTTTCTCAGTGGTGTCGGTTTCAGGGTGCCCGTGACTATACGTCATGATTCGTGGAGAGCTGTGTCCACATTTCTCGCATGGGCTAAACAAGCCCAAACTGGACTCGAATATTCGCCTGCTGAGTAAGCGAGAGCAAAACAACTCGTTCGAAGAACGCGTGCGCTGGCTCCCCAGCGGGTAGTGGTAAGGCGTCTCAGGATGTTGTTCCGGGCACCAACTTTACTCTTAAGCTTGCGGCAGTTCTCTCTTTATGTCAGAGATCGATCCCACGTGACACCTAAGTACCGTCAAAAATGTTTTTAAACTTTCATACAAATTAACTCGATCAGCTGATCACCTTGTTTGAAAAAAATACGAGTTTAAAAAAGTTTTGGAACGAAAGTTGTTCAGTTTCATGGGCCGATTATTACCACACGAGAGGTTTTACGTTATTTTGCTAAGACGTTGACACTTTTTAGTTTTGATTTGTCACGGCAAAGCTAACGATATCTCTTTAGAAATTCATTAAGTATTTTAGAATTTCTAAAGTGTGACAATATTTCCTTATATTTATTAGAGGTTCTATTTTGTCATAAAAACTAAGATTCTTGGGTTTTTTTTATTTTTAACATTGCCTCTTGTTTCCTTGGCAAAATAGTGCTCTTAACCGAGTTTCATCAAACCCATTAACTCATAGAAAAAAAAATTGTTGTTTTCTTAATGGAATAGTCCACTAACCCAAGTTTTATCGTAATCAGAGCACTAACAAAATAATAAACTGTCAGTTAAAAAATATATGAGTTCATTTTGTTCAATATTATAATTATTTTTTTATAAATAATTATTACTCATCCAAAATATCATTTGAATAAAAATACTCGTAAATCAGTCATTCATTTTATAATTATAATTTGTAACGTGGGAGAACGGTAATATTTATTCCCACTGTCCCCTGTTTTTTTTTTTTGAGTGAACATACTGGGGGACAGCGGGAAAAATCCTTAGTTGTTCCCCCGTGAGGGATATAATCCTTTGACTGGAAATAAGACTTGGCCCCGCACACACTTGGCTGGTTTTTTGTAAGCTAGGTATAGGCTATAAAATTACGTAACGAGTATGCAAACTTTACTTTTGAATCAATAAATAAATTATATCTTACCTACCTAACACAATAAAAATAATTCTAAAAAACCGCATATGGTTGAATAATAGAAATACCTAACTATTCCTCTCGCGCCTGCCTGTGTTGTACTATAAAAATAAAATGATCGACATCTGTAACTAGGTAGTATAATAATAACATCTAATTTGAAAAAAAAAATGTATACCTTGATGTGCCGTCCACTGTATATACACATATACCCTTTGCGTAGTGTACTCGTATTATTAGTGTCGACCTTGAAAGTGATAGTATCACAAACTTGACTAAACCTTACTAAGTATACAAGCAGCAGGTATGGACCCAACCTATATTTATTTAATTAAAAATCGATTTAGAAATATTGTCAATGTAACGGATCGGACGGACGGATGTGACGGACCTACTCATAGTACGTCTTCTCCAAATAAAATTATTTCGTGAGCCGGGCGGCTTGGAGCGCCACCGAGCGCACATCCGTCGTCGGCAAAGATCATGGGCGACTGAGCTCAAGAAAGGAAAGTGATGACGCTAAGCTTCTCCGCACGTGTTTAACAGAGAAAGAAATAATGTTCGCGCGCTCCAAGTAAATGGCGTAAGTGCCAAATTTACTTTCTCAGTTTATATAAAAAGTACTAATTTGATTTGTAAATTTGCTTAGGGAAAACATAAAGCAGTCGGAGACCTATCTTGTAACTAAATTTCGGCGACCAATAAATTACCATTTACCTCTCAGATTCAAATAAAGAGAATCGAAGACGCTGCTTTGGATAACATTTGTATCGAGAAGATTTTTACCAAACATGTTTTGGCCTTAGTGTAAGCGTAAATAATAGAGTCCAATAACATATTTTAGAAAATCAATACATTTACTGACGTAGATAATGAGATCTGATTCAACAAAAATCTTGAAAATTCCCGGACTAGCCCCTTAATAAGAACATTACAGGAAACCTGATTAATTCGGGTTTTGTTGGTCCTTCGAGCCGGATAGGAGATGAAGCAGCTCCTACAACTTCGGAGCCGATTGTCACTTGTTTTTCATCAAATGACAATCAGGTTTTGCTAGCCACGGCTCTGGTTAAAGCCAAGGCTAAAACTGGTGAACTTTTTATGGTTCGAGCCCTTTTGGATCAAGGCTCACAGGCATCATTTGTGACTGAAGCGGTTGTTCAGTCACTTGGTTTGAAAAAATCTCCTATAATCAGTAAGATTTTAGGAGTAGGTGGAGAAAACGGTTTGGTTTGTAAGGCTATGGTTAACATGGATATATCATCACGTTTTGATCCCAAGGTGGTCGTCAATGTGAAGGCCTATGTTTTAACATCCATCACCTCTCTTATTCCGTCTTATAAGATTGGGCCAGTGGATTGGGATGAACTTGCTAAGATGATTCTTGCAGACCCAGAGTATCATACGCCTAATCGTATAGATATTCTGTTGGGGGCTGAGGTATACAGCCAAGTAATCCAACAAGGAGTAAAAAAAGGGCCGCTTGGTTCACCAATGGCACAATCTACAATGTTTGGATGGATTCTGTCTGGTGCGGTTAATCAATCAACCAAGCATACCAAGGAAATACGAGTCATGCATTGTCAGGTAGATGAAAATCATCTACTGAAAAGGTTTTGGGAACTTGAAGCTGATGCAGAGTTACCAAAGGAAAAGTCGTTGAATGATGACGACAAATATTGTGAAGAGCTTTTTAAAGGAACGACTCAAAGATCAAGGGAGGAAATAAAAAGAGAAGAATCAGATCTCGTCAATAAAGAGAGGGTAATTCAAAGGTCTTTTCACACAACTGTGAAACCTCAGTGGGACAAGTTTTCGTCTTTGACACGTTTGGTTCGGGTTGTGGCTTACTGCAGACGGTTCTTGTATAATACAAAGAACAAAAGTAATAAAAGAAGTGGTTTTTTAACTACAGAAGAGTTGAAAGATACGTTGATGGTTATTATAAAACAAGATCAGGCTGAGAATTTTGAAAACGATATTTCCATTGTTAAAAAGGGTGCAACTTTGCCAAAGAGTAGCAGTTTGCGATTCCTAAATCCTTATTTAGATAATGAGGGCGTGTTGCGGGTTGGAGGCAGGCTTGCTCATTCTCAGTTGGACAGGAATCGGAAACATCCAATTTTAATGCGAAAGGATTCGCATTTATCTTACTTGATTGTGGCTAATGCGCATAAGCAGACACTTCATGGGGGACCGCAACTGATGTTGTGTTGTTTGCAAGCCAAATATTGGATATTAGGGGCTAAGCAGTTAGTAAAGGCTTGTTTTCGAAATTGTGTAACTTGTGCAAGGAATGCTGGTATTATACGATCACAATTGATGGGACAATTGCCTTCGGCACGTGTGACTCCTATGAGGGCTTTTAAGAATAGTGGAGTGGATTATGCGGGGCCAATTCTAGTACGGACGGCCAAGGGCCGAGGGCATAAATCGCAGAAAGCATATATATGCTTGTTTGTGTGCATGGCGACGCGTGCGGTGCACCTTGAGGTGGTGACGGAACTTACAACTGAAGGTTTTTTGCAAGCTTTCAAGCGGTTTGTTGCAAGGAGGGGGTATTGTTCGGATATTTGGAGCGATAATGGCACAAACTTTATTGGCGCAGCTAGCGAACTTAAAAAATTGTTTATCGCTGAGAAAAAATCAATGCTAGATGAGGTAGCAGAGGCTCTTGCAACAAACGGCGTTAATTGGCATTTCATCCCTTCAAGGTCCCCAAATTTTGGTGGCCTTTGGGAAGCAGGGGTGAAGTCTGTTAAACATCACCTGAAACGGGTTATTGGTCAATCTACACTGACGTTTGAAGAAATGTCAACAGTTCTGGCACAAGTAGAAGCATGCCTGAACTCAAGGCCACTGTCGTCACTTCCTTCTGATGAGAATGGTGAGGTATCGGTTCTCACACCGGGCCATTTTCTCGTTGGAGAATCATTGATTTCTCCACCAGAAAGAAATTATGAATCTGCTAACGTAGGATCCTTAAGAAGATGGCAGTATACACAGAAAATATTGCAGGACTTTTGGCGACAATGGTCTCAGGAGTACCTTATTAAATTTTATCATAGATATAAATGGTCTTCTTTGGGTCCACAGCCAAAAATTGGTGATGTTGTCGTAATAAAAGAGGATGGGCTACCACCATGCCAATGGATGTATGGCAGGGTGATTCAGACCCATCCAGGCTTGGACGATGTTGTGCGTGTTGTGACCTTGAAAGTTAAGAACGGTACTTTGAAAAGACCAGTGACCAAATTATGCCTTCTACCAATATCGGAATGAATTTTTGATACATTTATGTTTTACTTTATTTACAGTTAATTTCCGTGGTTAGTTATGAATGAGGGTCATGTTTTATTTTATTGTTGTTATAGTATGGTGTTCTATTTAACTCAGTCTAAAAACTCAGTATATAATGGCTTAAATGTACATCTTTAAGTTAAGATTCTTTATGTTTTGTTCTATCTTTGGTTATGGTAGGCGGTTTTTTGTTTTTTGTAAAGGACAATTGTCACTTTGTCCTTGGTAGGCGGAATGTATAATGCGGAGATTGATGTTGAGTCACCGACAGGTGGCGGTGAACAAACTGTCTTAATTTTTAGATCGCGGTATAGAGATTTTTTCTAATTACATGACCCCCCAACGAAGCCTTTGTTATAATACACACTTATACCATAAAAAGAGTGTTTCATTTACCTAGCTATCACTCGGGGACTAGGTTCGTTCACTCGGCTTCGTTCTGAAGGTTGGTGAGTGTATTCTACATTTTTCCGTTGATTTGAGTTCAGTTATGAAATTCATAACTCCGTTCGATATATAATTTAGAACAAGGTCCTTAGACTTTGCCTAGTTACTGTAATAATACTTGTACAGGCAATTTGGACTAGAAATAGAAATACCTGGTTAATAATATTCATATGTTCACGAAGGCAAAACAGTTTAGTACCGGGGCTGCGCGATATAATTTCGTTTTTATTTATTTTTGAAAACGACGCATTTCATCGTAGAGATTTAGAATAGGTATTAGCAGTCTGCCCGCGGCTAATTTCGCGTTATGTTAGATTTTCCCGTAGGATTAAGACTTTTTCCCGTTATAAGTATCATTATCATCGGCCCGTTACAGTCCACTGCTGGACTATGAGCCTCCTCCACTTAAGTGTTTGGTTTTGCCATAATCTCCACGCTTGGCAGGCGGGTTGGAGATCGCAGATTAAAAGGTTACTGTATCAGAGAGCGCTGCTGCCCGTTCCCTGTTCAATGTGTAGTCCCTAAGTCGCCTCTTACGACACCCACGGGAAGAGTAGGGGTAATAAGTATACTTTGTGTTAATCCGGGGTACAAACCATCGCCATTCCAAATTTCATCCAAAATCCGTTCAAGGAGACCTTCTTCAGGTTGCCGGGAAGAAATTGCTAGCAATAAGGCCGCCCATCTGTACACTTTTTTTATTGTATTTTCTGTGTGTTTCTTGTGTGTAATAAATTAAAAATCTTTTTACACAACTACAATAAACAAAATTTAATAAACACACAGCCGCTGACGAAAATCTACGTATGTAGGTACATAAAGCTTAGTTTACATACCTTAATAAATTCACTTGACATTTCTTGAACTTAAAACTTAGCCGGCGACAAAATTACTTTTTAAAGTGGGCGTTAAGTGAAACTCCAAATTAAAGTTAAACTTAGGCAACGGAAGAGAAAAGATTATCTTTAAAGATGTTATCATTTCGTTATTTCCATCCGTCGATCGATATAAACATATAAAAGTTCTGGTTTCGGTAATAAACTCTATTTTAGGTCAATTGTTGACTGACAGTTATTGAAAACTTGGTAATTCAAAAAGTATTTGTTTTGAATTTTCTAGGGAAAGTTTGACCGTCGCCTTTTGAAGACTGATGTAACTAAAAATAACTAGTTTTTAGTCATCCGCTTCTGGTTTTCCACTTTAGTTATCATACATCACACTGTTATATTATTATTATTTGGATGTTTGGATTATTGGATATTTGTGTTTAGATGTTGGATGTTTGTTCCGCCTTCACGCTTAAAGTACTCCACGGATTTGGATGAAATTTGGAACGGAGATAGTTAATAACCTGAAATAACACATAGGATTTACGTGAAAAAGTCACAATGGGAAAAAGTCACAATTGGACGGGAAGAGTTACAATTCATGTTTATCCAAAGATTGATCCATTTGAATGTACGTTGTAGAGAACTTAAAAATAAAAGACGTGTCTTTGCATCTGCCTTGGTTTAATTTAAACTAATAAGAAAAAAACAACTAAGTTTTAAAAGTCATATTATAAGCCTAAACAAACATCCACTTAAATAATATTGACAGATTTTTCAAGCAAGTTAAATTAAAAGAACTAAGTAAATACTGTCTTAAATTTAATATTACAATGTTTTAAAACATAACAAAATCTTTATCATTTATCATGAGACGGATGATCAGTCTTGCTCAGTAGTTTAACGGCTTCTATTTCACGCTAAGTTCTACTTAAAACTGAGCTTAGTAAAGGCTTAAAACATATAACATCTTTATACTTAGTTCCCCGTTCCCCCACCCTCTGTTCCCCCAGTAAATCCGAGGGTAACTAAATAGTAGCGGTGTCTTTATCAAGCACAACTAAGTCCAAGGTTTCTTTGCTGTTATTTTTATTATCTTCATATTTATATCTGTCAACCCCCAACCTTTGTGCTCATGCCCACTTAAAATAAATCGCGGGTGAGCCGGGTATAACCCACTACTTATTTATAAATATTTACTGCAAATGACCCATTTTTTTATAAATATGTTTGTGACGTTTTTACCTATCTTCACCCTATTTCGTGTGCTTACGAGACTCGACTCAATCGTTTTCACATTAAAGTTGAAATTTGTAAGAAAAGGCAGTTACGCTGTTATACGTCTAGAAAAGAAAAAGGTTTTTTTCGTGTGATTGATTGCATGTAAGGGAGAATATTTCTGGTCGAAATATAAAATAACTAAGAAGACAAAATGTGTTATGCGGAGTATTTTTGTAATGATAAATCATTTTTGTAATAGTAAGTTCTTCCGGTGCTATACATAATAGTATTGTAACAGATGGGAACTTCAAATAAGAAAATATGAACATTAGAGAATAGATATTTCTCTTCGTTATAAAACAAGTAAGTGTTGAATTTTCCTTTATTTTTCTTACTACCTATTGCAAAAACAAAAGAGTGAATAGATCATGTCTTTATTAATGTCTGTTTTAATATTTAAAGATCTGAAAGAAAAATTACAAGGCATTAGCTGATTTTTATTGTAAGTTTTATTTGAATAGGTAGCATATAAGTTCTTACGAGAAAGGAAGACAAATTCTTCTCAGTATATAATAGGTACTGAAAAAACTATAAATCCTTACTCATACACCGGTGAATCAGCATTGATTTTCTGCAATAGCTAGATTAAGTATGTAATTAAACACGTACCTGAAACAAAAACAAAATATTCATTAGATTTACTTTTAGTTTTTTAATTATGCATCTACCACCTAATGTTTAAGTGCGTATTAATAGATTACACGATTCTTTACACAAAAAAAAGTCACACGTGATCTAAGTGGTGTTACAGTAACATAATGAAGTACAACAAAAACTTTGCTATTTGATGCAAAATGAATTTTCTAGTAATCAAAATGTTGTAACCTGTGAAATAACAAAATTACCTATAGTTCAGCAAAGAAGAATGGAAAATAAACCAGCCCCGGCGCAAATGAAATGTATCTCATATTATCTGTATAAATAAATGAGTAATAAAATGCCATATAGGTGGCATCATCGAAAACAATGGCTAATTGGAGGAAATTGCTATTTATATTTTGGCAGGGGTTATTTTAAATATAGAAAGAAAGAAAGAAAAACCATATATTTCAATTTTACCACACTACACAATAAAGTAGTACATCGAGAGATAAACGCTGCGTTCCGAAATGCGCTGAAAGCGATTAATGGACCCGTAATCGCGTTCCGAATTACTGTCAGCTGTCAAAACTCATAAGTTTTTTTGCTTTTCTGATCGGTGACAGCGCTGAAAATCTGAATCGGAATACGCCCAAAGAGTACAATTGTAATGACAGTATTTAAAATAGTACTTCCATGTGCAATGTGACGCAATATTAAAAAAGGCTAGCGACTCAGCAAAATGTCTATCTCCAGAGAGATAAACGCTGGTTTTCTGTCGCCCCTAATATTTTTCCGTCGACCGGATCCCCAAGAGGAGCAGGCGCGCAATACTACTGATTCTCGAGGTTCTAGAAGAAAGAAAAATAAATACATAATAATAGATACTTAATATATATTAATTGTATACCAGATTATAATAGTAAAGATAATAAAAGACGGAACATAACTTAACAATAGGATATGTTTGCCAGAGATATAAGATGAATGATAAAAAATAATAATAGAAAATAAAATACCAGTATCAGGACACCTGCTGCTTTTCCAAAAGTAAATTTTTAAGATGTCTTTTAAAAATGGGCTTTGATACTGAGTTTCTAAGAGGTGGCGGAAGATTATTCCAGCACTTAGAAGCCTGATACCGGAAACTTCCCTCAAATGCTCTCAATATCAATTATTTAGTACTCAGCCCCAGTGCAAATTGTGCAACTTCGCATAACTTTCCTCGCGTCTACGTTTTATTCTTTTCATAAGAGCGTCGAATAAGTACGCTAATTTAATTGCTAGTTTGACCTTTGTTTACAAGGCAGTGGCCGATTAATCCGAGCCCTCACGGGCCATTGTAAGCTTAATAAGCATCTGAACAGGATGGGTCTATCTGAGAACCCTTACTGCAGATTCTGCGCAGATGACGAGGAGACTCCGCTTCACATCCTATGCGAATGCGATGCCCTTGTCAATAAGAGAAGCCGGGTACTGGGAGGACCCAAAATTGCCACCCAGGAAGCCCAGGCTTTAAGCCCCTTATCGACCGTCAGCTTCTTCAAAACTGTTGGTCTAGAGGAGGCTATTTAACATCGAAGGGCTGACTACAATAGATCCATCTCGGGTCGCAGTGGTCATTGGGACGTAGCTTGCCCGAGCCCTTCTACCTAAATCATAAATCATAAGGCAGTGGCCTCAATTCGGGATGTCACGCTCCAATCCTTAATTTAAGTTAGTCCGCCCCCTTTACTTTTTAAAGATAGAAAAATGACAGGAGATGTCCATCCTAATATTAGAGCTGTCAAACATTGAATTTGAACATTATGGCCGTGTCGATTGCACAATTTTAGAGAGCACTTAAAACATGCGACTTAAAAATCTCTTTAACTGACAGCTATATGCCCTTATTTTAAGTTATCTTTCATTCAAATTAATATCATTCGTTCATCACCTCTCTTTCATTGGTCATGAAAACGAAAAGGATAGATGGATTTTAAAATTAGAATTAGAGCATGACATCCTGATCATGTGCAAGTGACCTATTTACCACCTACGATCTTATACAACTATCAATATTTAGATACCTAATCTATCTCTGTATTATTTCCATCGCAATAAACTTCGTAGCAACATTGGCAAACAAACATAATTATTCAAGACAAATAGGAATTTAAACTTTATGCGAACAGTCCCCGACGAAGAAGTGCGTAACTGCTAATAGCGGTAATTTTAATAAAATTAATATTAATATTTTGAAAAAGAAAGGACACGCACTCTTTTCTCTCAGCGTCAAAGACGTAGTATGTATACAGTAACTATGTTTTAAAGAGCTGGTGAACTCTCCTCGCCTATATTGTATATGCTGATGGCGGTCAACTAAAATGGTGACATAGGTGTGTGTTTTCGAATTTCGAATTCATATGTACGTTTATATGTACATTCGACGCTCTTACGGTGAAGGACAACATCGCGATGAAACCTGCACACTCCTGCGAAGAAATTCAAAGGGTGTGTATGAAGTCGACCTACCCGCTCTGGGCCAGCGTGGTTGACTAAGGCCTAATCGCCCTAATTCAGGGTAGGCTCGAGCCCCTCAGTGGGGACGTATATGAGCTGTTGATGAATCATAATCATTTTATTGCTTCATGTGGTAGACTCAGCATGTATAATATATAGATAGTGTATATAAAAAATATAAAAAAAGAAACAAATTAAAAAAGAACAAAGAAATTAAAAAAATATATTTGTCGAGATTCAAACTGCAAACTCGCGGTGTCCCGACTGAGCCAAAATTACCTTTCTATTTCAATGATATCGCGTATCAATTCTTTTAAGCCTGAAAATACGGAGAAATCTATTTTATAAGCTAGATCGATTTATTGCCCCCGAAATTAAATTGCGAAATCGTTGCAGCCGTACGTTTCCGAGATCCTTATTATTCTTATCTTGCTCGTTTAAAGTATAAGAGTGGTGCTACTATGTCTAGCCGCGTGTACTTTCTTCTGAACGTATGAAGTAAGTAGAGTTTATCGAAATGCGTAGGTGTTTTACAAAAAAAATAAACGAGCTAAACTCGGTCAACCAGGTACTAGATAGTGTAACGAGGCATTCCTCCTCTTTCCTGTTTTATGACTGGTAACCTTTCTTGCTGGCAGTTTTATCTTTCATTTTAAATTTAGATTTCTTACGTTTCGATTTTGTTTTTTTTCTGACAAATTCTTCACTTCATGTCCTGATCTCCAACAGTGAACTTACCCATGTTACTATTTTATACGTTAGTTTAATATTAATATATAAATACATAAATAAACACCTTCGGACTGAGCCCTGGTCATTTGCCACGCTTTATTTTATCATCCTCTACAACACTCTTCGTGTAGGGTTCAGCAGCTCCGTGGCGGCTTCATCCTCTACAACACTCTTCGTGTAGTGTTCAGCAGCTCCGTGGCGGCTGCTGGGCCAAAATAGTTACCACAAAAACTTGTATAGTGCCTTTGTCTGTTTGACGGATGTACTCTATTGTGCAGCAATACTAGGAATACTTCGTCTCGGTCTAATTACAATCTATTGATGCTATGTTATTGTTGTCAGCTCATATACGGCTCCATTGAGGGGCTAGAGCTTACCTTAAGGTAATCAGGCCGACTGTCCCAGTGCGAGTTGATCGACTTCACACACAACCTTTGAATTTAGATCAGATTAGATTAATTTTTTGCAAACATGTACATTCTTAAAGTAGGTGTTAAATACATAAAATATACGTAACCCACTTGATATGGCATAGCAAAACAAAAAAACAAACTATACTATACTAACTAAATCACAATACCAACAATAAAATCATCTTACTAACAATAAGAACATACTAACAATAATAATTTATTGATTAAACTTAAATAAATACTCTTATTTCAAATTCCTAGTACAACATTGTAATTTATATTGTAAGTAAGTAAGTAAAAACACTTCATTGCACGCAAACGGAACACAAAACAATAGAACAAACAACATATAGCTTGAGTGCGCAAAGGCGGCCTAATGGCGGCGGTGTAATGTTTTTATTTTTTATATTATATTTATTAATCACTTCAATTTCTTCGCAGGTTTCTGCAGGTTTCGTCACGATTTAATTAACAAATTAGTGGAAATAAGAACAATTGACACAAAAATTGATAGATTACTTTTATTTTCAACTTTAGGTTATGTCAACCTTTAAATACAGTCAGATGTTTTTTATAGAAAAGTTTTTATAATAATATATTATTTATATTGCGGTATTCAGACCACTCAACATAAAGATCACATAAAATTTTACTACAAACCAGCAACATCTGACCAAAACATTCCTAATCTAAATAATATGACACTATATCAAATATTTATATTAAAAATATGTGTTTCGTTTAAACATTCTCTAGAAACTTGTTTTAGGGAGCAATTCTACTTCAACATATAGACGAACAGTCAGCTGACGAAGTAGCTGCCCCCCCCCCGCTCGAAACCGATGAGATTTTCTCAGGTGATTATTTATATTTTTACATAACATTGTATATACTCGTACAGTTTATTAACGTGCACAATTATACGAAATTTCATGATAAAGCAAAAACCCAAGAAAACTTCTTCGGTTTCGAGCGGGGGGGGGGGGGGGGGGGTCAGCTAAGTCGTGTATGGGAAAAGATTGTGGAGTGGCTTAAAATTATAAAAAAGACCTTTATTAATAATAATAATAATTATTGGCCGAAGTCGTAAAAGTTACCCTTTATGGTGTTTCCCGATAAATTCTTAAAAAGTAAATAAAAATGAATTCAAAAATACAAAAGAAAAATAATTTATAAAAAAAAAAATATTTTAATTATTAGTATTTTTTTTTGTCTTTTTTTGTTTTTATTTTTTTATTAATAACTTAATTGTGTTTATTTTTTTTGTTATATGAAATACGAAAAATTAAATTGGTGTACCAATTAAAGAATACAGCTGCCAATTTTCAAGCAGCCTAATATCATGACTTGGCTGGCTACAATATGTAGGATAGTTGCATAATGAAATCGCATTTCAAGGCACAGAAAATGTCTGTAGTCGATAATCACTAAGGCCTCCATGATTCATATTTACCGCGTAATCAGCGGTATAAAATATTAAAATATAATAATTTGATACTGTGCTGTTGATGACGATGATGATCAGATGATGATCAGCTTACAAATGGTCAGGTATATGGCATAACCCTGATGGGGTTGCAAAACCCCAATCAATAACAAATAAAGACGGAAATTGTATCAGCAACAATTATAATGTATAGTCGTAAAATAAATAACAAGATAATTGAATAAACTCACAAAAACAAGATATTTTCACATGAAAGACAAATTTAGAACAGCGACAGCTGACATTAAAATATCTCTGTCCAAAACCAAACCTAACAGCCAGAGCTTTTCAGCAGAACGTTATTAAAACTCATTTTGAGATTTCAACACAGCATGGCAAATGCTAGCGTCCAAGCTCTTTTAATTGTATATTTTATTTAATAATAATTATTAGTAATTTAATTATTTTAAAAACAGAATACGGCGTAGAGCTCTGAATGAAGCACATTTTCGTGATTATTAGAATACGATATACCAATATATTTGGGACAAAAACGATGCCTAGTTCGTTTTATACTTCGCCATATTGTTGATATATTAATTTAAACTATTCTAAGTTTCTATACTTTATTGGATTAATCAGATTTCTATATAATTTAATGCGAATAAACGTCTAAAAACGTATTCATGTTCAAATACAACGTGTTAGGTTTGATTATTTCAAGAAAGATTTGACTAAAGATTGATTTAAAGTGTTGACTTAATCCTATAATATTATAATGAATTGTGTATTTTTTTATCTTGTTTTATGAAGTATTTCATAAAATACCTCGGCAAGGTCGGCATTTGACCCTATTGATTTGATATTATAACAATCAATATTAATGAGTAGCTTATCTAATTTTAAATACTTATTGAATGAACAAAATTTTTTTTTTATTTACAAATCATTAAGTTTTTAATTTTTTTACTTCTTATTGTCTAAACGTTCTATTCTATTTAATACAACAAAATTGTATGTCATCATCATTAACAGCTCATAATATGCATCCTCACCGAGGGGCTCGAGCCTACTCTGAATTAGGGTTTCTCCAAGGAAAGCGGAACCGTGGCCACCCTAAGAATCCTGGCAGCGGACGATTATCGCAGAGGCGAGACGGCGATCATTTGGTAAGACGTTGAGCGAAATCAAGCGAAGATCACAAGACCGAGCGGGATGGCGGAGCACTGGTGGATGCCTTCTGCCCCATCAAGGGGACATAGGATTATAAGGTTATCTTAGTCGACCACGCTGACACAGTGCGTATTAGTTGACTTCACACATAACTTATGAATTTCTTCACAGGAGTGTGCAGGTTTCTCCACAATATTAGTACAAGGTATATAGGGATAGGGATTGAACACACGTCCCCGAACGGAAGGACATAATAATTAAATAAGTAATAATTATTGTTTGTCCGTATTCTCCAACTACCGTCGCTTCTTTGGAACGCCGAAATTGAGGAACTTCTTGCCGCTCCAAACATCATTGGTGAAACAAAAGCACACCCGACTTCGCTGGCTTGGCCATCAAGAAAGAATGGGAGAGGATCGAGTCATCAAGAGTACGGCAATCACCACGTGTCGTCGCGCGGTCGGGCGCCCGAGATACAGATGGCGCGACGTGGTGATTGCCGATCTTCGTGAGTTGCAGGCCGAAGATTGGCAGTCCACTGCACAAGATCGAGATGGATGGCGTGTTCTCGTCTCGGTCGAGATCTACTTTGGATCGCTGAGCCAGCGGAGTAAGTAATAGTTACTGTGCCTCAATATTAGAGTTTCCAAAAGCCTGTTTAACCCTTTTTTGTTTGTCTGTTTAAACTTTGTTACTCGAGATCTTATTAGTTTTACTTACTTTAAAGGTAAATACTAAAACACTCTCTAATACTTAACAAGTGGTCACATTCATGACCTAGGCAGACTAAAGTAACAATAAGCTTAACTTTTACTAGCTTAAGAGATTTAAAATTGTGTCTAGGCAAAAAGCTGTAGAAAACAAAATAGCGAAAATCCCACAAAAACCCTAAAAATACATCGACTTATTCATCCCAAAAACCGAAGCTAAAACTCCAGAAGCTACAACTAGAAGCGCATACAGAGTGCAACCCGACTGAATACAGTAGGTCGTTTACCCGCTTTAGTAATAAAGTCATAAAACTAGTGCCGGATTACCTCTCTATTTGGTTAGCTTATCTCTGCCCCGCAGTCTGGAGGTCAAAGATTAAATAGCAGACAGGTCATGTCGTGCCCGTGCGGTCCTAAACTGAGGATTTGAGAGCTTAGTGTCATGTTGTGAATGTAATGTTGTGGATTTTAAGCTTTGATATTAAGAGGTAAGATACACCTTTCTATTTTCATCGTGGAAATATTTACAGACTTCTCACAATGGCGAGGTGAATTCAGTTGAGTATAAACACGTCCATTGTTTTGCTTAAAATACTTGAAAACTACAGATTCACGCACAAGTAACGCTTACATTGCAAGTAAGTTTTAGACATTGTTTGTTGGTTGTCAAATTAAAAGGAAGCACCGAAAGATATGAAAAAAAGTTAGATCTTCCTCTTTTCGTGTGGGTGGTGTGAGGCCATTAACCAGCCTCACAAACTGGTTTTAAAAGTTGTTTTTCCGAAGCTAATAACCGAGATTAAAAGCTTATTGTGCCTTGGATTGGATTAAGTAATATTTCGAACAATCAAGAAATAATTAAGCCTGAGTAAAACAATACTGTGAGGACAGTTTTATCAAATGATTTTTAGTTAGCAATGTTCCTAGCTAAACTCAAACTCAAAACTTCTGCAACAAAAACCTATCGCTCTACAACTCGGCCACACACGGGGGCTGAAAATTCATGAAGCTAAAAATTATCTTTGAAATAACAGAACTATACAACACTTACAAAATCCGTATAGGCAACTAAGAGCCTCCTTCCTAAGCTATCGCTTCTGCACAAGCTAATCTTTGCCCCGGCAGACAGAGCGACGCCAGTGTCAAATTAAACAAATCTCGTCGAGCTGCGACAATATTTGTGTTTGCAGTGCACCAGCCGTGAATTTCCTCGTGAAGGCATTGTCGAGCAGGAATAAATGAAAGAAATGAATGGTTGAGTACTTCTGCACGATATTCGTGTTTATAATCTTCGAAAAAAAAAACTGGTAACGATGTAAAATGAACTTCAATTTGAATATTTTAAGACAGTTTCCAGTCTTTAACACTGAAAAATTTTAAGTTGAGAAATTATAATTGCATCTCACATTAGGTGTTTATCAATTCTCGCGTTTCTTAAAAATACTGTTTGTACCAAAGTATCAAAGAATAATGTTACTATATAGGTATATTGTTATCTGGTTCTCGTTGGCATTCAATGTCAACTTAATGGGAGATGTTTTAGTTTTTGCCATTTCACCATATTATTATTTGTTATACACAAACATTGGAGAGAGAGGCTAGTGGACTTCCGATCCCAAGCATTCATCTGCGTAGGGCTGGCCTCCCTCTCTTCCATCCTTACACTCACTACACAATCACCCTCCACATACACAGCACATACACCTTTATACTTACCCCCCACACCCCGAAACATATTACTATGAATTTTATATAGAATCACTTTTTTCTTTTCTTTCTTTGTATTGAATAAAAAAAAAAAACTTTCTCCCTACCCTTGATAAAATATAATATGTGATCTTCGTTATTGGCTATGTATAATTTTAATGTCACTTATTTAAGATGTGTTTATGTGCTGTGAAGTATTACTAATAATTAATAAAATAAAATTTTCGCCTAACCTGAAAATTAATAGAAACAAAATGTCATTTTCTAAACGCCACAGCATTTCCTAATCGACTTTGATCCCTTTAACCGTGTTTGCACCGCCGATTAATTCCCGGTAAACCCGACACGTTTGGAGGGCGAAATCCCGCGAATTCTTCCACATCCCCACGTATTTCAGGCATTCAGGGCTGCTCTCATTCCATTAAGTTTTTTATTCAATTACTGCGATTTGCAAGTTTTTTTCGTATTCCACGGTCGCGGCTTTACAAAGGCTAATGCATTTCAGTTTAGTTTGTTTTCAAAAATATGTTAAGTGGTTATCAAAAGCTTAAGTGGTTATCATTTTCGACACGGCAATTTTGGGCCAATTAAAATAATCACAAAACATACTATCGCGTTAGGTTTTGTTTTCAAAAATATTTAAAAAATAGTTTTTATAGTTTAACTCAAATCGCTTCGACAAATTCTTTTATTTTTTCATTTTTTTTTTGCTCAGATAAATCATTCAAAGTGGTTTTAATTTAAAACATCTTCCATGTTTTGAAATTAAATTATCCTATAGTCAACGAATTATCTATAGTCTAGAAGAGTAACTCGCTTCAAACTTGACCCCACCAAATAAATACCAAAGAAGCAAAACTATACCATACGACATTCGAATACGCGGTACAATGATGTTTTTATATGACTTGGTTTGTAAGAACGTCGAAAGTAAGCTTCAATATACAGCAGCGACATCATCTGTCTGTCTGTCGTCGTCTGTCAAAATTAATTAGGTGCCATATTTTAGCGGGCTTTATTAGACGGTTACTCTTCTAGACTATAGATAATTCGTTGATAATACAAGCTTTAAAATTTGAATTTTTGTTTTATTTTAACCAAACGGGAGCAACCCTGTCCCTAGTAAACAAGACGCTCGAACAGGAATATAATTACCTAGCACGTCAACCTTATTATACGACCTGCAGGTGACAGGATCGATTCCCGCCCGGGGTGCGAAGGCTAGCTTTATATTAACTTAATCATAACATTTTGACGGCTAACCATTTTGTTTTGTCAAATATTTTGAAGTATTTAAGGATAAAAATTATGTTTGCCCGGTGGTGTTAGCATCCGTTAATGGCGGTCGGGCTTTCGATTTTTAGTTTATTTGAGTGTTTAGTGTATAATTTTGATAGTGTATTATCCAGTGAATGACTCGGAACTTCAGTAATACTGCTATCATATTACTGGAGTCCTTCACCGTACACAGCAAGCACCCTAGTCTTAGGATTAGGGCTGTCTGTGTATCTCATGCTACTTACTTAGCAAAATCACTTGATACTGGCGAAATACTACAAGTGAAACGCCATAAATAAAAAATAGAATTAGAAAGAATAGAAAGTTTGTATTCATTTGTACGTTTATTTGACGCTCTTTAAGTGAAACCCGCAAACTCCTGCGAAGAAATTCAAAGGTAGTGTGTAAAGCCGATCAGCCCGCACTGGGCCAGCGTGGCGGTCGACTAAGGCCTGAGCGCCCTATTTCAGTATAGGCTCGAGCCCCTCGGTGGGGACGTATACAGAGCTGTTGATGATGATGATGATGGTTTAGTGTTGGATAATAGAAAAGCTAGTAGTCATCATCTTGTGGGTTATAAGGTCGGACAACCAACCTCACAAACCCTGGTGTCAGTGTTATAGAGCCGCCAAAGGCCACTGACTTAGCTCATGTAACGACTAGATAGTAGCCGGCCGGGACCAACGGCTTAACGTGACTTCCGAAGTACGGAATCATCTTTACACTAACATTCTCACAATTCGCGGGTTTGTTACCACGGTAATATTTAATATTGTTACCTCGATATTTCGGAACGGTTACACGCTCCATGGTCACGAGTAGACTGGTGGTGAGTGGACTGCATCTAAGGACAGATATATCTGTCTACCCTCCTTCGGACGCGGCGACTACCCTCACGTTGATTGTTCGAACCACTACTATTGTCACTCACTTGTTTTTCACGACACACAATACTCACTGTATCTATACGCGACTTTGAAGTTGGACCATTTTTATGGTGATATACGTTTAACACTGGGTTCCATGCACCGGACAGTTTGAAACCATCTTCACGATTAAAGTTTTTATATTTCGTGATTTCGATCGCTTCTCGCACTAAACGTGGTATATAGTGGCGTTCTGTCGACAGTACTTGAGGGTTGTGTAGCTCAATACAAAATATTACCCTGGTAACAAACCCGCGAATTGTGAGAATGTTAGTGTAGTGAACAACCACGGAAATCATCTTTCTTAACCTAACCTAACCTAACCAAACTGGGGAAAGTCTCACAAAGAGATTTTTGCTTGACAGTGTCCCCACCGGGAATCGAACACATCGACATCTCGACCACTCGGCCACGGAGGCTGAGACTTTAATAGGTAGTAAAGCTTACTTCACACAGGTTTTTTTGGTGACAATAGCGATTAGTGTTAGGAAAATAAAGTTTTTACCATTGGCTTTTACGGCTCGAAAAAAGACAACCTGGTTCTTCGCCGTGTGGTGACGGCAGAGTAGAATACACTTGTCACCAACCCCTACTCTTCCCGTGGGTGTTGTAAGAGGCGACTTAGGGACTACACATTGAACAGGGAACGGGCAGCAGCGCTCTCTGATACAGTAACCTTTTAATCTGCGATCTCCAACCCGCCTGCCAAGCGTGGAGATTATGGCAAAACCAAACACTTAAGTGGAGGAGGCTCATAGTCCAGCAGTGGACTGTAACGGGCCGTTCACAAATGTCTATTAAAATTACCACAGACAATAAATCCATTTTAGAACACCGGTAGAATAATGTTAACTCCGCAAAAACTGTAATTCAGTGGCTCTAAAGCAGAGGCGATGGAATAAATTTCCGGATCCTGATAATGCCACTCCGTATCTTCCCGGGATAATATATCCTTTAAAATTGTGAAAATCCAATGTTAAAGCTGGGGGAATTTAAGTTTCTCGGGAGATATAGTGCGGAGTATTAAAATTCTCAGTGGAGGTGAGAGATGGTTGGTTTTGATGGCTGTGTCGCAAAAAAATTATACTGATAAAAACATACAGAGATTATAAACATTGAAAGATTATACTTACTTGAAATTGTATAATTTTTAATTTTTTAAATGTAATTGTGATTTTTTTATTTTTAATATTTAATTTAAATTTTATTATTTATTTTCTAATTATTTGATTTGATTTTATGAAATGATATGATTTGATGTTTATGATTTATGGATTTTGTGTCCGAAATAAATGGTTTTTATTTTATTTTATCTGTGTTTCTTAATGCGTGGTTGGTAGCGGTGGTGGTCTAGTGGGTAGGGCCTCCGCCTCCCGTCTGGGAGACGTGGGTTCTAACCCCATCACGTACCAATGCGTTTTCGAATTTTGAATTCATTATGTACGTTTATTCGACGCTCTAACGGTAAAGGAAAACATCGCGATGAAACCGAAGAAAGCGAAGAAATTCAAAGGTTGTGTGTGAAGTCGACCAACCCGCACTGGGCCAGCGTGGTCGACTAAGGTCTAATCGCCCTTATTCAGGGTAGGCTCGAGCTCCTCGTTGGGTACGTATATGGTTGACAGCAAAATTATACAAGCTTTGACGTCGAAAAATGATTTGTAAAAATCTTAATTCGAATAAAAAATTTTGGCTTTTGACTTTTACAAGACCAAACTCAAACTTCCAGCGTTCGACGTCAAGGTTTATACTTACAGAAAATACTCAATATATCCAAAAGAACGTAACTCAATAATGCCATGTTTATAGACTTACCCAATAAGGTAATTTTGGCCGTAAATACGTCAGACCAATCATCCGAGTCAGTGGCTCAGACGGTAGATACTACATCAATCTATTTGTGGCGAGGGTCGGAGCGGTGAAGCATCAAGCCTTAAATAGCACGCAATGAGGGCTTCGAAGGCTAGAAATTAATAATAATACTACTTCGATTGACAGATGGCGCTGGTGCGAAGTCCAGCGGCGAAAATTGTCTAAACTATGAGAAGAATATTTTCTTCCTTTTTCCATGAACTTGACTTTTGTTAGACTACAAACAAGATCAAAGAAAAGGTCAAGATCAAGTAGGTACCTAATATTGTCTTTTCGATTTTTTTTGTGATTTTCTTTGTCTTCGTTGTCTTGGCAGTCTTGACAGTCTTTTTAGGCATTACTTTGGACGCTAAACTCCAATGGGATGCTCATATAACTAATTTGTCAAACAGACTGAGTTCAGCAGCGTTCGCAGTTAAAAAAATTAGAGCTCTTACCGACGTAGACACCGCTAGACTAGTCTACTTTAGTTACTTTCATAGTCTAATGACCTATGGTATTTTATTGTGGGGTCACGCTGCGAATGCTAATAGTATATTTATTCTGCAGAAACGGGCTGTTCGTGCAATTTATAGATTAGGGCCTAGAGTGTCACTGAGAGAAAAGTTTAAAGAAATCAATATTCTGACATTTGTGTCTCAATATATCTATGACAATCTTGTGTATGTAAAACGAAATATGAGTAATTTTCAGAAGCACAGTGATATACACAATTTTAATACTAGATATAAAGACAAGTTGGTTGCTTATGTCAGCCGACTACATAAAATTAGTAATTCTTTAAAAGGCAATTGTATACGCTATTACAATAAGGTCCCTACTGATATTAAAAACTTGCCTTTAGACAAGTTTAAAATAATTATAAAACAGAAATTATATAAAAAAGGTTACTATAGGATATCTGATTATTTAAAGGACAGATGTCCATGGGAATAGATTGCTTGAGTGGCAGGCCTTTTCGATATTTAATTAGCATTAATTTTGTGATATTTTATTTTAAGGAAACGCAAAAGATGCGACGACTGTGGAGTTTCTTCGGTGAGCTCTTCTCCACAGATTCCGCCATTGTGTTAGTGAACTCACCCAAAAAAATGTAATGACGGATCTAAGTAATGTAATAACATCCTATGGAAATAAATTATTTTGACTTTGACTTTGGTGTTTAACTCAAAATTATTATCAATACACATTTCTGAAAACTATTTCCAATCTGTCTGGGAAGGAAAGTTTTATCTGACATTTTATAGACCGGCCATCTTGATCGATACTCCAACCTGTCACGATGCGGGGCGGGGGGGTGAAGGAGCGCCGATTGGCGCGAGGGGGTTAGTGGCCGTTCTGTGCGGTAGTTACCCATACTAATACATATATTAATTATGTGACTGTGGTTAAAAGCGAACTCATAGATTATAAGAAAAGTATATTATATATAGATTATAAATAGATTATGAATATACTAATAATATGGTTGCTAGGCCAAAATTTTTACTCAACGGCTGAATTTCTGGTACAGAATAAATAATTCCTTCTAGTATTATAAGATTTTGCATCAAGTCTTCTATCGCTGCTTTGTTATGTACCTATGTAATATTACGAGTATTTTATGTGTTGCTGTTGTAAATTTGTTTTTACCCAAACCCAACTTACATGCCAAATTGGTTAAGTGTGCTTGAACTTTTAAATGTATAAAATCTTGCCTGCGTGCACCACCACCTTTATTGCAAATAAATGATTTATTTATTTATTTAAAATATAGGTAGTAAATTATAAAGCAGAAAATGAAAAAAAAAACAGCAATAAACAACAATAATCTAACAACAATCATCAATCAATCAATTAATTAGTAATTAAAAAAATTATTCCAAAACAAGCAATAAACCTACAATGTCTCACTACGCCCAATCCCACTGAGCTCGTCATTATTCGAAGAAACTGATATTCCTTTTACTTTTAAAATGTTTCACTAACTTTGGCAAGGATATCTGGTTACGAGGAAATTGTCGCGGATCCTGTGACAAATTATTCTTTTATTGAAATGGCCAAAACAGTAACTTTGAAAAAGGGATGAAACTGTGTTCAAAATAAAAACGTTTGTTTCGCATCAACATCAACATAAACGACCCGTTACAGTCCACTGCTGGACTATGAGCCTCCTCCACTTAAGTGTTTGGTTTTGTCATAATCTCCACGCTTGGCAGGCGGGTTGGAGATCGCAGATTAAAAGGTTACTGTATAAGAGAGCGCTGCTGCCCGTTCCCTGTTCAATGTGTGATCCCTAAGTCGCCTCTTACGACACCTACGGGAAGAGTAGGGGATGGTGACAAATGTATTCTACTCTGCCGTGCCGTCACCACAAACAAATATGTATAGATACTTAGTTTAAGTTTTCTCAAATGACTTTGTTAATTCTATGCGAATTAGCCGTGTGGTGACGGCAGAGTAGAATACATTTGTCACCATCCCCTACTCTTCCCGTGGATGTCGTAAGAGGCGACTTAGGGACTACACAATGAACAGGGAACGGGCAGCAGCGCTCTCTGATACAGTAACCTTTAATCTGCGATCTCCAACCCACCTGCCAAGCGTGGAGATTCTGGCAAAACCCTCCACTTAAGTGGAGGAGGCTCATAGTCCAGCAGTGGACTGTAACGGGTCGTTGATGTTGATGTTATTTGACAATGACTCTCGCTCGACTCGACAATACAAAACAAAAAAATAACAAAAAATTGTGTATGTATGAAAACACTTTACTGGACTCACTCACTCTCTCTGTTCTTCACTTAACTGTTTTATTTATTAAAAACATATAAAAAGTACAATAAAATCTAGTTTTCAATGTGCAAGCGGGAGATCTCGTCAACATTTGAGTATCCAGAAGGATCTGAAATGGCGACATTAATCAATCGAATACTTATGGAGTTTCAGCAGTGAAAATCCAGTGGATAGCGATATTGATATTATTAAAGAATATTTTATGATAATAAGACAACAGACACAAAACATTCCTAACAAAAAATAACTAAAGAACCGTTCACACAGATATAGGAAAAGACAAACAAAACTTTCACATACTACGAGTGCCTAAACTTGTCTATCCCTTTGTCATTTAAGTGTACAAACACAAACAAACAACCATTTTGTTGGCGACGACAAACATTTGGCATCTTACTCCAGACCTCTTTCATTTAGACACACTTTTGGTGACCACTGTCCAAACGGGCGGGATTTTAAACGCTTCTATTTTTAACAGTTTGATTTTTTATTATTTTAAACGCAAGAATTTAGTTATGTTTAAGAATTAGAAATGACGATATGGTAAGAGAGTTTTCATATGCTCATATTATCAAAATATTTTTGAAAAGTTTACTGTCATAAAATAAACGAAAATAAATAAAAAATGAAGATTTAATCAAATATGTCTTGCAAACGTCTCTTCGTAATAATGATGATCAGATTTCATATAAAATCTAGGGAACTCAAACTCAAATAAAAATACCGAAATGTTTAACTACAATTTTCTACGCTTTTAATATAGTTATTTTTTATTTCTCAAACCATTTATACATCATGTTTCACAATTTTACACAAATTTCATCATCATCACCTTGAATTAAGAAAAAAAAAACAATAAAAAACCGCGTCTAAACCGCCCGTCTGAAACTTTCCCTTCGTTAGTCGTTCTGGACGCTAATGTGAACTCCGCTTAAGTTTATCACTTCCTTCTAACTGTTCGGCCGGTGTGAAATATGCCTTAGTTTTATGTTCGCTATCCAATAGAAATATCTCTCCAAGATATTTGAGAGAACATGGGTTCTCAATTTGTAGCAATTCGGAAGACGATTGGAGAAAATGTGCGTTATATTGCTTTTATTGATTGAATGGCTGGTAGTAACTGGCGAATGTTGGACCTTTGCGATCACAAAAGTTAAGCAAGTGCAAGTCTTTTCTTCTATGGGTTGAATTGTGCAGGTTATAAGTTCGACGACCGACCTCACATAGCCTGGTGTCAGAGCTATGGAGGACTAATGGTACGATTGTTTTCAATCTGGTTGGTTCATTTAACCTGGAGAAGTCTAAATAGGCTGAGGACCCAGGTTGTACTCAAGTAGCGCAGACGCCAGCTGTGAATGTGGAGAACTTTTGCAAACCATGGTACACCTCACTAACTGTCTCGCGTGCCCGACCACCTGCTCGCGTGAGGATTTGTTTGTAACCAGAGGGCTACCAAGGTAGCCGCTTTCTGGGCAAGTAAGATTTAGCCCGTGTTCTTGCCGACACGAAAGAAGAAGATGAAGGTTCATTTAACGTACCATTTAAAGCAATTCATCATTATATTTATGGTACATATTTGGAACGAGTTATCGCAAGCCTTATTAATTTGGAGCGTTTTATATGCTTTAGAAAATTCGTTACCTATTTATTACTAGCGATCCGCCCGCGGCTACGCTCGCGTTGTGTAAGATTTTCCCGTGGGAATTAGACATTTTCCCGTAAGAAGTATCTTATGTGTTAATCCAAGTTACAAACTATCTCCATTCCAAATTTCATCCAAATCCATTTAGTACTTTAAGCGTGAAGGTGGAACAAACATCCAAATATATTTTCACATTAATAATATTAGTGTGATTTCTACAATATTTTACTGCCTAAAAATAGTAAAAATGTAATAACTGTGCATCTCATTTCATTTCATTTCTCCCATTCAGCGTCCAGAATTTATCTTATTTATTACATTAGTGGATAGGCCCAGCAGCCACCACGGAGCTGCTAAGCACTACACGAAGAGTGTTGTAGAGGATGAAGCCACCACGGAGCTGCTGAGCACTACACGAAGAGTGTTGTAGAGGATGAAGCCACCACGGAGCTGCTGAGCACTACACGAAGAGTGTTGTAGAGGATGAAGTCACCACGGAGCTGCTGAGCACTACACGAAGAGTGTTGTAGAGGATGAAGCCACCACGGAGCTGCTGAGCACTACACGAAGAGTGTTGTAGAGGATGAAGCCGCCACGAAGCTGCTAAGCACTACACGAAGAGTGTTGTAGAGGATGAAGCCACCACGGAGCTGCTAAGCACTACACGAAGAGTGTTGTAGAGGATGAAGCCACCACGGAGCTGCTGAGCACTACACGAAGAGTGTTGTAGAGGATGAAGCCACCACGGAGCTGCTGAGCACTACACGAAGAGTGTTGTAGAGGATGAAGCCACCACGGAGCTGCTGAGCACTACACGAAGAGTGTTGTAGAGGATGAAGCCGCCACGAAGCTGCTAAGCACTACACGAAGAGTGTTGTAGAGGATGAAGCCACCACGGAGCTGCTAAGCACTACACGAAGAGTGTTGTAGAGGATGAAGTCACCACGGAGCTGCTGAGCACTACACGAAGAGTATTGTAGAGGATGAAGCCACCACGGAGCTGCTGAGCACTACACGAAGAGTATTGTAGAGGATGAAGCCACCACGGAGCTGCTGAGCACTACACGAAGAGTATTGTAGAGGATGAAGCCACCACGGAGCTGCTGAGCACTACACGAAGAGTATTGTAGAGGATGAAGCCACCACGGAGCTGCTGAGCACTACACGAAGAGTGTTGTAGAGGATGAAGCCGCCACGGAGCTGCTAAGCACTACACGAAGAGTATTGTAGAGGATGAAGCCACCACGGAGCTGCTGAGCACTACACGAAGAGTGTTGTAGAGGATGAAGTCACCACGGAGCTGCTGAGCACTACACGAAGAGTGTTGTAGAGGATGAAGTCACCACGGAGCTGCTGAGCACTACACGAAGAGTATTGTAGAGGATGAAGCCACCACGGAGCTGCTGAGCACTACACGAAGAGTGTTGTAGAGGATGAAGCCGCCACGGAGCTGCTAAGCACTACACGAAGAGTATTGTAGAGGATGAAGCCACCACGGAGCTGCTGAGCACTACACGAAGAGTGTTGTAGAGGATGAAGTCACCACGGAGCTGCTGAGCACTACACGAAGAGTGTTGTAGAGGATGAAGCCACCACGGAGCTGCTAAGCACTACACGAAGAGTGTTGTAGAGGATGAAGTCACCACGGAGCTGCTGAGCACTACACGAAGAGTATTGTAGAGGATGAAGCCACCACGGAGCTGCTGAGCACTACACGAAGAGTGTTGTAGAGGATGAAGCCGCCACGGAGCTGCTAAGCACTACACGAAGAGTGTTGTAGAGGATGAAGCCACCACGGAGCTGCTAAGCACTACACGAAGAGTGTTGTAGAGGATGAAGTCACCACGGAGCTGCTGAGCACTACACGAAGAGTATTGTAGAGGATGAAGCCACCACGGAGCTGCTGAGCACTACACGAAGAGTGTTGTAGAGGATGAAGTCACCACGGAGCTGCTGAGCACTACACGAAGAGTATTGTAGAGGATGAAGCCACCACGGAGCTGCTGAGCACTACACGAAGAGTGTTGTAGAGGATGAAGCCGCCACGGAGCTGCTAAGCACTACACGAAGAGTGTTGTAGAGGATGAAGCCACCACGGAGCTGCTAAGCACTACACGAAGAGTGTTGTAGAGGATGAAGTCACCACGGAGCTGCTAAGCACTACACGAAGAGTGTTGTAGAGGATGAAGCCGCCACGGAGCTGCTAAGCACTACACGAAGAGTGTTGTAGAGGATGAAGTCACCACGGAGCTGCTGAGCACTACACGAAGAGTATTGTAGAGGATGAAGCCACCACGGAGCTGCTGAGCACTACACGAAGAGTGTTGTAGAGGATGAAGCCGCCACGGAGCTGCTAAGCACTACACGAAGAGTGTTGTAGAGGATGAAGCCACCACGGAGCTGCTGAGCACTACACGAAGAGTGTTGTAGAGGATGAAGCCGCCACGGAGCTGCTGAGCACTACACGAAGAGTGTTGTAGAGGATGAAGCCGCCACGGAGCTGCTGAGCACTACACGAAGAGTGTTGTAGAGGATGAAGCCGCCACGGAGCTGCTGAGCACTACACGAAGAGTGTTGTAGAGGATGAAGCCACCACGGAGCTGCTGAGCACTACACGAAGAGTGTTGTAGAGGATGAAGCCAACGAAGAGTGTTGTAGAGGATGAAGCCGCCACGGAGCTGCTGAGCACTACACGAAGAGTGTTGTAGAGGATGAAGCCACCACGGAGCTGCTAAGCACTACACGAAGAGTGTTGTAGAGGATGAAGCCACCACGGAGCTGCTAAGCACTACACGAAGAGTGTTGTAGAGGATGAAGCCGCCACGGAGCTGCTAAGCACTACACGAAGAGTGTTGTAGAGGATGAAGCCACCACGGAGCTGCTGAGCACTACACGAAGAGTGTTGTAGAGGATGAAGCCGCCACGGAGCTGCTGAGCACTACACGAAGAGTGTTGTAGAGGATGAAGCCGCCACGGAGCTGCTGAGCACTACACGAAGAGTGTTGTAGAGGATGAAGCCACCACGGAGCTGCTGAGCACTACACGAAGAGTGTTGTAGAGGATGAAGCCACCACGGAGCTGCTGAGCACTACACGAAGAGTGTTGTAGAGGATGAAGCCAACGAAGAGTGTTGTAGAGGATGAAGCCGCCACGGAGCTGCTGAGCACTACACGAAGAGTGTTGTAGAGGATGAAGTCACCACGGAGCTGCTGAGCACTACACGAAGAGTATTGTAGAGGATGAAGCCACCACGGAGCTGCTGAGCACTACACGAAGAGTGTTGTAGAGGATGAAGCCACCACGGAGCTGCTGAGCACTACACGAAGAGTGTTGTAGAGGATGAAGCCGCCACGGAGCTGCTGAGCACTACACGAAGAGTGTTGTAGAGGATGAAGCCGCCACGGAGCTGCTGAGCACTACACGAAGAGTGTTGTAGAGGATGAAGCCACCACGGAGCTGCTGAGCACTACACGAAGAGTGTTGTAGAGGATGAAGCCAACGAAGAGTGTTGTAGAGGATGAAGCCGCCACGGAGCTGCTGAGCACTACACGAAGAGTGTTGTAGAGGATGAAGCCACCACGGAGCTGCTGAGCACTACACGAAGAGTGTTGTAGAGGATGAAGCCAACGAAGAGTGTTGTAGAGGATGAAGCCGCCACGGAGCTGCTGAGCACTACACGAAGAGTGTTGTAGAGGATGAAGCCACCACGGAGCTGCTGAGCACTACACGAAGAGTGTTGTAGAGGATGAAGTCACCACGGAGCTGCTGAGCACTACACGAAGAGTATTGTAGAGGATGAAGCCACCACGGAGCTGCTGAGCACTACACGAAGAGTGTTGTAGAGGATGAAGCCACCACGGAGCTGCTGAGCACTACACGAAGAGTGTTGTAGAGGATGAAGCCACCACGGAGCTGCTGAGCACTACACGAAGAGTGTTGTAGAGGATGAAGCCACCACGGAGCTGCTGAGCACTACACGAAGAGTGTTGTAGAGGATGAAGCCGCCACGGAGCTGCTGAGCACTACACGAAGAGTGTTGTAGAGGATGAAGCCACCACGGAGCTGCTGAGCACTACACGAAGAGTGTTGTAGAGGATGAAGCCACCACGGAGCTGCTGAGCACTACACGAAGAGTGTTGTAGAGGATGAAGCCGCCACGGAGCTGCTGAGCACTACACGAAGAGTGTTGTAGAGGATGAAGCCACCACGGAGCTGCTGAGCACTACACGAAGAGTGTTGTAGAGGATGAAGCCACCACGGAGCTGCTGAGCACTACACGAAGAGTATTGTAGAGGATGAAGCCACCACGGAGCTGCTGAGCACTACACGAAGAGTGTTGTAGAGGATGATAAAATAAAGCGTGGCAAATAACCAGGGCTCAGTCCGAAGGTAATTATTTATGTATTTATATATTATTTACTATATTTTAAATAACTAACGTAGAAAATAGTACCATGGGTAAGTTCACTGTTGGAGATCAGGACATGAAGTGAAAAATTTGGCAGAAAAAACACAAAATCGAAACGTAAGGAATCTAAATTTGAAAATGAATTCAAAACGAAAGATAAAACTGCCAGCAAGAAAGGTTGCCAGTCATAAAACAGGAAAGAGGACGAATGCCTCGGTACAAAACTCTTGTACTTAGTTGTTCCTTGAACTAGTTCTATCACCAACTTCTTAAACAGCCGATGCTTTGATAAAATGCTTGAAACACAACGAATATCTAACTAAATCACCTCAAAGTATTTCCTTATAACGTCTCGCTTGCTCGTACGTTACAGGTCTAATTGAAACCGATTTGAATATAAGAATAAAATTTAAATAAACTAACACACAGACCGACAATATGTGTCCACAGTCACGCCCACGTGAAACCTGCGGGCGTTTTTGGAGTTCCGCAGCAGAATACTAATTATCATACTAAATTATGAACCGTTTCTGGAGATATATAACTAGTGGCTCTGTGAGCTGTAGACCTCGCGAGTCTGTATATCTTTTCATATTTATTTTTATATTTTCTCCACAAACATCCCTGCCCCTTGATTTTTTATTTTATTTTATTGGTTAAGAAATGTGACCTGTAGAGGAAAACAGCTTCAGCGGTAGACCTTGTAAGCTGGAAAACCCTATAACACCGTCATTTTTTAAAATTTACAAAACTGACTCGACAAATAAAATTGATTAATTTATCGAACCTGCTCACAAAATTTCACGAGAATCAGTTGAGAAATGCGACCTGTAGAGTGAAACAAACAAACAGATGGACATACAAAAGCAAATTTGGCCAAGCTGAAACAGAGACGCTTCGCTCGGTCAATTATATGACTGAATAGTCGGGTATTCAAAGATGAAGAACTTATAACAAAACTGTCATAAAATAGATATTTATAGGTGTAGGTATTGAAGACTACTGTGCCATGAGGATTTCTTTGAAGTCAATCACAATCAAATCAAATGACAGTTTTTTTATTATTAAGTCATAAGTACACGTCCATGGTACAGAGTCCTCAATACGCAAGTCTCACTCGCACCTGAATTTTATATTTTTATTTAGTTTCCGCAGGCAAGTCAACTTAATGAATAGTGATGGATGTGTGATGTGATGCGATGGAACAATATAGTATTTTAACATGTTTTTATTATAAAATATATTTTGTTAAGGGGTCTAGACTAGAGAATTAAAATAATAAAGAAATTTTATTCGTGAGTTGATTAGTAATAATAGGTACATATTATCGCGTTGTGTAACCAATCTTCTGTTCCTTTCATTTCTAACTGAGCAGGGTTTTATGATTCACTTAATTAACTTATTTTATATACAATAGTAGACGTAACTACGAGTCTCATAAAATTACGTTTTCAATTCCCATAGGTTTCCAACGTGAACGGTCCTGCGATTGTCCTCTGTGGATATTTTAAGAGGCCGTCCAAAACACTACGCCTTTCAGTTTCTGTCCGATCCTGTCGATCCCATCCAGTCTGCTGTTGAGATAGCCATTGCCAATAGAGTACACTCCACAGAATGCCCTTCTGGTAGCAACCGCACCCGCCGGCGGGGACGCGGTAGACCCAATCAAGTTCTGCATAATCCTGGGAGGCCCCGTCAGGGTCAATCCTCTCCCGCGCGCTTCTCGCCATGGCATCCTAAGCCGAGGTCCGTGCCTCCAAGTGGGCACTCTTAGGCTGTTGTTATTACTTCTAGGGGAAAAGCCTTCCGCTCCCCCAAAAGTCCGGTTACGCTTGATACGTCGATTTTGCGACACAAGCATGTCAAAAAACAAAAAACGACGTATTTAATATCATTCACATGTCTATCATTCACACGTACAAGAGGCGTATTTATATCATTCACATGTCTGTAGTTTTCGTACATTGCTCTCACTCGCCCAGCCAATGTTTTTGTTAACCCGATCGATATCTCTAAACGTTTGACGCTACCGATGTTGACCGAACATTTTTTATTTAGGGTCCTGTATTTTTTTTTTACTTATGAAAGATCAACGAGTATAGGTAGATGGTTGAATACCGCGTAATAATTGTCGTTCTAGAAATTAAATCACCTAGACTTTTTATTATGGTTTTCAACTTAGCATTATAACTTCTATCTGAGAAAACCGGTGATTTAACGTGCCTTTTAAAACACGAAAGTCCAAATGCAAGTTTATAATAAGACCGCTATACAACGATCAAACGTAATACTTAACACGATATCTCTAAACGTTTGACGCTACCGATGTTGACCGAACATTTTTTATTTAGGGTCCTGTATTTTTTTTTTACTTATGAAAGATCAACGAGTATAGGTAGATGGTTGAATACCGCGTAATAATTGTCGTTCTAGAAATTAAATCACCTAGACTTTTTATTATGGTTTTCAACTTAGCATTATAACTTCTATCTGAGAAAACCGGTGATTTAACGTGCCTTTTAAAACACGAAAGTCCAAATGCAAGTTTATAATAAGACCGCTATACAACGATCAAACGTAATACTTAACACGGAGTTTTATTTTATTTATGTTATTATTTAAATCAGTTAATATTGCTATTTATTATGCTTTACTTATTTATTTCTGTATTATATAGATAACAGTTATATAAGTAGGTACATGATGTTCGTTCTGAGTGAGGCCCTTTTTGTCTAGGTGTCGCAACACAGGGGTATTTTTGTATGTTTTTTTTTGGATTATCATAATTATCTTTCTGACTACATTATGTACTATTCTTTATGTATGTGTTCTGTGTTGTGATATTAAACTGTATAGGATAACCCGATCCCAAGGCGTAGTTGCCGTAGGGCTAACCACTCGGCAGCTCTTCTCCACTCCTCACTCTCTTACACATACTCACCCCCACTCACACACACACACACACACACACACACACGTTTAGACTCTGAATAACTTGGCATGTCTGACTAAAATAAATTATTTCTAGCTATTATGTACCTACTTAAACATAGACTTAGATTGTAAGTAGGAAAGTATGATAAACCATAGATTGTAGGAAGGAATGTAAGTTGAACCTATAATCTAATAATGTGAGTTTAAAACTATTTTAGACCTAAACTAAACTTATCTTAATAATTATACTTACCTCTTTTTCCATCTGTATGAACTTGTCATAATATTAACTTAAATTATGTTAGTTTCTATGAAGAGCGGTGCTTCCCGACACAGGCGATAAGCCTTTTGGTAGACACTTGCCCCACTTTTCCAAAATAAGTGTTTTTTATATAATAAAGAAATATTTTATTTTATTTTTAAAATATTTTATATTTTTTTTGTGATGTGTTGTGATGTCCAACAAATAAATGTTTCTGATTTCTGATTTCTGAATTCACTGAATGTTCTTGTAGGGCTAAGGGGAACGGAACCTAATCGTTTTCTATTTGACACGCACTTGACTTTATTTATATCCAATTGGGATGTGTTTCCGACCGTACTGCTCGTAAATTGTCTGTTTTTATTTTCGTTCTCTATTTTGACACTAACAAGGCAGATTTTTAGTTCACCTTTTCGACAAACATTTTTTTCCTGACTGACCTATTCGCTATGTACCTATCAACGAATTATACACGTATAGTCACAGACGTATATTATAGTCTAGACTCGCCTACCTGCTCCTCCTTTTTTATATTATTTTCCCATACGCAAATTATTTTGAGAGCGTTGGTGGTCTAGTGGCTAGGGCCGCGGGAGACGCGGGTTCGATCCCCACAACGTACTAATGTGTTTTCGAATTTCGAATTCATATGTACGTTTATTCGACGCTCTTACCGTGAAGGAAAACATCGTGATAAAACCTGCACACTCCTGCGAAGAAATTCAAAGATTGTGTATGAAGTCGACCAACCCGCACTGGGCCAGCGTGGTCAATTAAGGCCTAAAGTCAAAGTCAAAATTATTCATTTCCATAGGATGTTATTACATCACTTAGATCCATCATTACATTTTTTTGGGTGAGTTCACTAACACAACGGCAGAATCACCCTAATTCAGGGTAGGCTCGGTGGGGATGTACATGAGAACATGATGATGAAATTAAATTGAACGTGCCTTCCGCCAGATTTAAGATGTTATCATAATAAGCGATAATTGTTATAACTTACTATTGTCACGTAAGCAACATAAGCTCTGTAATAAAACCTCACGATGACACACAAGTTTCTTAAAGCCCGAAATCAGCTGTTTACAATCACCGTTAGATCTATTGATGTCGTGTTAGACCTTATGGGCTTGCTACGTCTCCACTGTTCAATACACGGAGACTTGTCTCCGTGGTTCAATCCGATATCTGATTCATAGGTCGTGACTCGTGGGCTTGAAGTTTTTTTTTTTTCTTAGTATCAATATTTCCAGATCTTTAAAATTTGACCGCCTAGGACGCGCAATTCATATCGTCTTTTCTGTAATTCATCATCATCGTGTGGGCTGTAAGGTCGACAACCGCCCTCATAAACCCTGGTGTCAGTGTTATAGAGCCGCCAAAGGCCACTCTGTAATTAAAAGGACACAAAAGGCAACGTGATGCGTGGTTTTCGTTGATCTGAAATTTAAAGACTATTGATGTAGTCAGTTTACAATTACACAAACATTAAAATCAAACTTCTGATATAAGGTAGAAGACGAAGAAAATCTTGTAAAAATTAAAAAAAACATAGTCATATATGTATGTATGTATAATTAATGTATGTCAATCTATGTATGCGTTCATAAAATATATATTGTGTATCTTTTGTATATATTTTCATAACATTACAATTTGATTTGTCTCACTTCGGAATAATACGGATAAGTAACGGTTCTAAAAGAAGATATGATAAAAGATCTAAGTGATGTAATAACATCCTATGGAAATAAATTATTTTGACTTTGACTTTGTTAAATGGTTTCCCAAGATACAGGCTTCGCCTAGTTTGGAGACCCCTGCTCTAACATGTATAAATGCTTGGACCAGCTTACTTAGTAGTTAAGTTATCTCTCTGTACGTAGTCTAAGCTTTCTGAAATAATATTTTTTTTTCATAGAAAACGGTTTTTCACACCAGTCCATCAGTTCAAATCTCGCATCGGATCGACGTAATGGAAACACTCCTTAAGTTTGGTTTAAGTGTTAAAGATCAGCGCAAACATGAGTTAAGTCGATGAACTATTTAACTGGACAGTTATATGAGTTCAGGTGCGCACACGCGTGCTTTTTATAGGGTCTACACACATGAACTGCGTTTGTAGCTGCAAAATAGCAGTTTGTGTGCAGTCGAAATGCAATAGGGAATATGCATAATTTTATTATTATTTATTATTAATTTATCGAAATACTTTAAGTTCCAGATAAACACGAAAAATTATTTTTTTATATCTTGCTCAGAAACAGAGTTATATGGCTTCAAAGTTGATAGTTAGACAGAGAGATCCGATGTGTCATGTGACATCAGTCATCAAGTGGAAGAACTAGTGGGCGAACTCAACATTACAGGCGAGAGCAAATCTGCTGGACTTCGCTGGCTCGGCCACGTAGAGAGGATGGAAGTGGATCGTGCAGACAAAAGGGCGTATCTAGGGCGTTTATGGATTGAGATCTTTTAAATGTATATACCGACATTTGTCAATGAATTACTTGAGGAATTACATCATATTAACTTCTCAAAATCCAAAAGAAAACTCAAATATTTTTATTTAACAAATCAACCGGGATGTAATAACTTCAAAGCTATAGGTTTACATGATAATGTAAGATAAGATATTATAGTATAATATGGTGACTCTCTAGCACAGATAAATCCTAGAGGTTTGCGTGCTAGGATAATTTGCAAAAACTGTTTATTTTTCATGTCAATAATATTTTTTTTTTAAAAAGGTAAACCACGGGGCCAACGTCCAATCGGAAGGCCCAGATATTGCTGGATAGATGAAGTGCAAAAAGACCTGCGGGACATGCAAGTGGCTGATTGGAGCGCTGTTGCACAGGACAGAAGCGATAACGGAATCTTCTATCGGAGGCCAAGATTCTTTTCGGGTCGCTGAGCCGGCGGCGCAGTTAGCAAGTAAGTAAGTTAAAAATCTCAAATATTCAACACGAAATATCGTCTTCTATCTTTGCTTCTGAATACAAAAAATTATGAAACTAAATGCAAAAAGACTACACAGGGTCGCAAAACTGAATTTTGTTTCAAAATATTTTTTTTTTCTTTATTTATTGCAAGGTAAGTACAATTTTTAGGGTTCCGTAGTCCGACAAGGAACCCTTATAAGATCGTTCAGTCCGTCTGTCTGTCCGTCCCAGTCTGTCACAGCACAATATCTTCTACGTTATGAACCGATTTACATGTAACTTGATTTGAGGATATTTTGGATATAGATCTCAATTTAAAAAATACAAAAAATTAAAATTACTCCTTTTTAAGGGTACCTCCCCATACATGTAAAGTGGGGGTAAATATTTTTTTTTGAGCAAACCCCCTTGTGTGTGGTATCGTTGAAATTGTCTTTAAAAATGAAGTTGGGTTTCCGTACAACATTTTTTTATCAGCTTTACCATATGTGAGATATAGCACGCCAAAGTCGTTAACACGGTGTCCCCCCCCCCTGTAATTTCTAAAGTCTTGGACCTATAAACTTTAAATCACTCACGTAAAAAAACTGGCGCGGAAACTCTTAATTAAAATTGTTTCGGGTATCTTGTGATGAATACTTTTGAAATTATAAATAAAATAAAAATATATACTTTTTTTCCAAAAGAACAGTACCTATAAAGTTTTTTTACATTCTTTACTGTTAGGACTGAATAAATGCGAAACAGCGCGGTGTCAAAAATGACTACGGAACCCTACTTTATGCGTGGTCTGACACGCACTTGGTCGGTTTTTATAAACTTAATTCTACTCGCCAAACTGTTACGTTTAATGGCGAGATCACGCTCTAATACAAATTTTATACCTACCTTAAATAAGTCTAGGCTTATACTATAGGTACATTATAACCGTATACAATAATAGAAAAAATAGTACATTATGATACAAGGATCGTAGGTGGCATATTACCAACGAGTTTATAATGTCACTAGCTTGTTATAAAACCCAAGATCCGTGCGTTGCACGACGTTTCTCAATAGACTTGTGAGAAAACTTATACTTAGTAAATAGTTAAATTGAAATGGTTAAGAAAGCTACATACATAGTACCCTACAAAAGCTATGATACTACAGGTAAAATATGTCATGTAGAAGTTGTAAAAACTAACCTTTATTTTATAAGAACTTATTTAAAATAAAACAATATCTATAATTGTTATCTTGAGATTCTAAAGAAAGTCTAGGTTAATTTGGCAATCGTCTGGTAATTCGACTTTAACGATTTAGTAGCAAAGTATTTCGATATTAAAGTCAAAAAGCCAAAAGTCAAATTTTTTTATTCGAATTAAGATTTTTACAAATCATTTTTCGACGTCAAAGCTGACATGGATGGCACGTTCACTACCAGTGTACGCCCTCTGTGGAGAAGAACGGCCAGACATGAGTCATAATTACAATCTACTCCGCTGATTTGGAACAACAGTTGACCAGACGTTTTTATCATCTAAGTAATCATTTATCGTATAATAGGCCTTAGAACATAAAATAGTTTTAATTTTAGCTTTAAATTGGCTATCGGACAGATATACAATATCATCTGGTATTTTATTATAGAAGCGAATACAGTTCCCCATGAATGAATTCTTAACCTTACACAGTCTAAAACTTATTTATTTAACTAGTGACTAATAACATAGATCAACACACATAGTCCCTTCACCGAAGAATGTATGAAGTCATACACGATTTCGTGTTGACTTAAAACGATTATCTTGTGAAAGTCTAATTGTATGGAAATAAATTTCGGTATTGAATAATTTTAAAGTGAAAAGGGAAATGTTGCTGGTGTTTTAGGAATTATAGTTTTCGGTGAAGATAAATATTGATGGAATGTTAAGTGGTATTAAGTACTTATATCTGAGTATGTTAAGTGGGATTGTGTACTCAAATGTAATAAGTAAACTAGTTACTACTCAAATCTAAAAAAAACACTTAATTGTGTTCTTTAAGTGGGCTTTAAAAGAAAGTACTTACTATTAAACAAAAACTTACTGGTTTATTTTACGAAGAACAGGCAAGCGTACTACCGCAGGTTCAATACCCTTCTGGGGAAAACATTTGTATGATGAGCATTAATTGTGTTTGCCTCGCGACTGGATGCTGATTAACTATAAAAGTCTTATCTTATCTTACTTAGCCTATGCTATCCCACTGCTGGGCAATGACCTCTCTCTTTTCTTTCCACCCCTCTTTGTCTAAAGCATCGGTAAGCCAGGTATTGGAAAAATTCTCTAGCTCGTCCTGCCATCTCCGCTGAGGTCTGCCACGTCGTCGCCTGTTAGGCCCGGTTTCCACCAAAGCTGAGCGGAGAGGAGATGTGTCGATCTGAGCTGCGAAGCTGGCTGGCTATTTCCACCAAAGCGGAGAGGAGAATAGTCTAGTCAAACACTTAATTCTTGCGAACAAGGGTGAAAGTTATATAGGGTGTTACCGACGCGCTAAATACGCGTGTCAAGCCGAATTGTCAAACGGGCTGGTATGTCAAACGGGCTGATTTCCGCAACTCGACGTTTAATGCGCCTATTTTGCGTGTGGGTGGGAATGCAGTGTCATTCGAGCCAACCCAACGCCTTCAGGAAACCCAGCAGGCCCTTTACGTAACCGGTTATCCCAAGCAGAATAAAAGAAATAGTTTCAAGATTATAGCGTGTCTAAAAATCCAGTCAAGTCTGTCTGTTTTTTTCTAAATAAAAAAAC
This sequence comes from Carpatolechia fugitivella, assembly GCA_951230895.1. Lineage (NCBI taxonomy): Eukaryota > Metazoa > Arthropoda > Insecta > Lepidoptera > Gelechiidae > Carpatolechia > Carpatolechia fugitivella. The sequence goes on along the minus strand of OX579669.1, from coordinate 1,603,988 downwards.
TCTTCAAGCTAGAATAGCCTAGTCAAACACCAATTCTAGCAAACTAGGGCAGAAAGAAGTATACAGAGTGTTTCCGACGCGCTAAATACGCATGTCATGCAGAATAACGCGCGCGCCCCGGGGACGCATATTTCATATTCCCATCGCGCTCCACCTCACTCTATACGTTTGTATTCGGCCAAGGACTTCGTAACAGAGAGGACAACGCTTGAGATTTGGAGAAAGGTGAGATTCTCTATGGTAATTTGGATTTTGTTGCCATCTATTGGTTAATGAAATTTGTGATGAATATTATTTCTTAACGAGCAAATAATATAACATCAATGGCCCGTTTCAGTCCACTGCTGGACTATGAGCCTCCTCCACTTAAGTGGAGGGTTTTGCCATAATCTCCACGCTTGGCAGGCGGGTTGGAGATCGCAGATTAAAAGTATCAGCGAGCGCTGCTGCCCGTTCTCTGTTCAATGTGTAGTCCCTAAGTCGCCTCTTACGACACCCACGGGAAGAGTAGGGGTTGGTGACAAATGTATTCTACTCTGCCGTCACCACACGGCAACTAATTAATAAATTTAGGTATTGTTTATATAATGAAATTTGTAATGAATATTATTTCTGAGCAAATAATATAAACAATACATAAAAAGTCCAGGTGGTACAAAATACCATAAATATGTTGACTTAGCTGTCAATTTTGGCATTCGAGACCCTTGAGAAGGGCATTTGTCCAACAGTGGACGTTGTACAGCCGAGTAGATTTTTTTCTTTAAAATTCGATGAATTCTACAATATTTAAAACGGATGATAATGTGAAAAATATACTTGCTGGAAATATACGTTCCTCTCGTGATTAATTACCAAATGACAAGTTATCTATCATAGTTATTACAGTTTCTGTAGTCGAGTTAGCGGAGTCTCGTCTTGTTTTGCTGTCTATATGATACATGCTTATTTTTATTTTATGTCTGACTGTGTTTTAGGGAAATGTAAGGCACATTCCCAAATGAGCCAAGCTTTGTTGTGTTCTGAGTTTGTTCGCGTAAGCAGGTGTTCAGAATTTAACAATGTGTTACATTTAGCAGGAAAAACATACTGATTTTGTCAGTACTATGTTTTTTGTGTAAGTGTACTATTTGCCGATTCAGGTTTTCGAAAATTTTCAAAATAACGGAGATATTGGTGTCGATTCGGCATACGCCCAACTTAACTAAACTAAACTAAAATTAATCCTGTCAATTTTTATAATTTTTAATTGAAAAGGGACCGAAGATCATCGGTTTTGTTTTTGTCTTTGACTTCACGATTCCCGTTTTCCCGTCCCTTTTCAATGAAAAATGATAGAAAGTGACAACACTAATTTTAGTTTAGCTTAGTTGGGCGTATGCCGAATCGTCACCATTATGTGCGTTGACAACTTAAGAAAATAAACATATTTCACATACATATTACATATTAGAAAATAAACATATTGTTGTGGAGTTTCTTCGGTGAGCTCTTCTCCACAGATTCCGCCATTGTGTTAGTGAACTCACCCAAAAAAATGTAATGACGGATCTAAGTGATGTAATAACATCCTATGGAAATAAATGATTTTGACTTTGACTTTGACTTCACCCATTTTGATAATTTTTAACACTTGCGGGGTCGACAGTAAAAGCTAGTTTAAAAGCGATCACAATTTTTTAAATTGTTTTCAAATTATAGCTGTGCTTCTTTTACAACGTTTAATTGAGAACACCGATAGGTTCTTATTTCACATTAAAACATGCTTGATATTAAAGTTTATATCATGTACATTACATTACTTTTTATTTCACTTCAATACATGCAATATTACCAAAGTTATGACCGCGAGAAGTTTCGAGCGTGTGACGTCATATGCAGGCGGTTGCGGGCGGTGTAATAGGAACGTTGCGTGCATATGACGTCAATATGACGTCACAGCTACCACTCGCCTCGTGCGGAAGTGTGCACTTTAATAGTTAATAACTCAGTCATTTTTAAAGACACAAAAAAAATAAAAACGGTATTTTTTGTAATTTTTTATAGAACATTTTGGCATTTTCAGCTAAAACCGTTGGTCAGACCCATTGAAATTGGTCATGGTTTAAGACTTAATATTATAATTATAAAAGTTTTTTTATATCTAAAAAAGCTTGATATTGCTGAGGTCACAGCAAATGGTAGGTACAAGTTACCAGCAAGTAAGGTGTGCAAAAAAGTAATTCTAATTCTTATTTATGTCGTTTCACTTGTAGCAATTTGCCATTATCAAGTAGTTTTGCTAAGTAAGTAGCGTGAGATACACAGACAGCCCTAATCCTAAGACTAGGGTGCTGTGTACGGTGAAGGACTCCAGTAATATGATAACAGCATTACTGAAGCTACCACGTGGCCGCTGCAAGTCATCAACAAATGACGGCAAAATGCAAGCGTTTCAATTATCCTATTAAAGTTTATTGTTCCGAGTCATTCACAGGATAATACACTATCAAAATTATACACTAATCACTCAAATAAACTAGAAAACTAAAATTAAAACGAAAGCCCGACCGCCATTGACGGATGCTAATAATCGACCAAAAAAAAAGTTTATTACTGCATCGATGAATAATCAAAAAACAACAATGCGCAGAGGCCGAAAAAGCTTAACAAAAACATGACACGCGCTCAAAACAGACAGACTGACATGTTGAAACATTACTCCCGTCCGTGTTAGGATAATTAAGGAAGACCTTTGAGCAAAAACCGGGTAACACGATGTAGGTACTACTTAAGTAATTGGGAAAGAAACGGTACGTTGGGCTGCACGATGGAACTAACAGCTTGATGATTAGAACGTCTTTATTTAGTAACAGTAAGGTCGTATTTAATAACAGTAATAGCGTCGGTGGTCTAGTGGTTAGGGCCGCTGACTCCCGTCCAGAAGACGCGGGTTCGATCCCCACCACGTACCAATGGGTTTTCGAATTTCGAATTCATTTATGTATACGTTTATTCGACGCTCTTACGGTGACGGAAAACATCGTGATGAAACCTGCACACTCCTGTGAAGAAATTCAAAGGTTGTGTGTGAAGTCGACCAACCCCTAATCGCTCTAATTCAGAGTAGGCTCGAGCCCCTCGGTGGGGACGTATATGAGCTGTTGATAGAAGGTCGTATTTTGTTACTTTTGATGTGCGGTCGACTCTTCATCCTAAAAAGACACGATATTTTTTTTGTTTGATTTTCATTTTATATTTATTATCATTATCACCTCAGCCAAGATACGGAAGTATCCATCCGAATGTAGGTAGTTCGAGTTCTGACTGTACATGCATTTTTTATGAATCACACTTCACACTAATATTACAATAACTATGTTCGGATGTTTAGATGTTTGGATGGTTGATCCACTTTCACGCCTAAACTACTAAACGGTATTGGATTAAATTTAGGATGGAGGTAGTTATACCCTGGATTAACACATAAGATACTTTTTACGGGAAAAAGTCTTATTCCCACAGAAAAATTTTGCAAAACGAGAGCGTAGCCACGGGTGTACCTGTCCGCCCGGGCATGCAGTGTTAAATAATATTGAGAATATAAAATTCAAATCAAATCAAATCAAATCAATTCAACGGCACGTTACAGTCATACAGTTAATTTATTTTAATTTTATTATTAATTCTATTATTAATTAATTTATTTTAATTTTATATACTCATTGACGTGCTCTTTGCGAATTTTTATAGTTTTAAGATATTTAAAATGTAATTAAATTAAGCAAATTGAGTGAATAAATGAAACGAAACGAAACAGTCCACTGCTGGACTATGAGCCTCCTCCACTTAAGTCGAGGGTTTTGCCATAATCTCCACGCTAGGTAGGTTGGAAATCGCAGATTAAAAGATTACTGTATCAGAGAGCGCTGCTGCCCGTTCCCTGTTCAATGTGTAGTCCCTAACTCGCCTCTTACGACACCCACGGGAAGAGTGGTGACATATGTATTCTACTCTGCCGTCACCACACGGTATGTTATAATAGGAATAATTATTATCTTCAAAAGTCTATCCTATAAATTTTATCTTATCTCATCTTATCTTTAGACTCATCAACAGCTCATATACGTCCCCACCGAGGGGCTCGAGCCTACCCTATCTTTAGACTAATTACTGATTAATCGTATAGATTACATCTGTAGTTTTTAGGGTCTACGCAGACCACATAAATGCTGACAGTCCAATCAATCAATCAATCAATCAGCCTATTGCAGTCCACTGCTGGACGTAGGCCTCCTCAAAGGTACGCCAAAGCGCACGATCACCCGCTTTCCTCATCCAGCCACCACCAGCGACCTTCTGCAGGTCATCAGTCCACCTGGCAGGGGGGCGTCCCACACTACGTTTCCCGAGACGCGGTCTCCATTCGAGAACCCGTCTGCTCCAACGCTCATCGGTTCTGCGACAGACGTGGCCAGCCCACTGCCACTTCAGCTTGCTACATTTCTGGACAATATCCTCCACCTTGGTCCTCTGCCGGATGATTTCGTTTCGGATTTTATCCCGTAGCGAAATACCAAGCGTAGATCTTTCCATAGCTCGCTGAGTGACATGTAGCCGGTGGGCCAGCTTCACCGTCATGTTCCATGTCTCGGCTCCGTATGTCAAAACGGGTAGGACACACTTGTTATAAACCCTGCTTTTCAGGCATTGCGGTAGCGGCGACGAGAATATATGACGCAGTTTTCCGAATGCTGCCCAGCCCAACTGTACTCTTCTTGCGATTTCACGCTCAAAGTTGTCTCTACCCAACTGCAATGTCTGCCCGAGGTAGACATATTCTTGGACAACCTCGAGCACTTCGCCGTTGATCGAGATCGGTTCCGGAATGATTAGTTCGTTGAACATGACCTTAGTCTTGTCCAAGTTTATCCGGAGACCGACTGACAGTGAGGCAGCGTTGAGACTGTGCAGCATTTTTTGCCACCGGCAAACCGGCTGACGGTCCATATTTAATAGCATCATTGACAACTCAATAATAAATGTCCCCGCGGGCTTGAGCCTACCCTGAATTAGGATAACCACACTGGACTAATGCGGGTTAGTTAAATTGCATACTAGCCACTAGACCACCAAACGCATTCACGTTATGTACGAATTTAGTACATAACTTGGAAAACTACTGTAAACTAACTGTAAACAATTTTTTTTTTTTAAAGAAAAGTGCAAAAGATACGAGTTCTGTGGAGTTTCTTCTGGCCGTTCTTCTCCACAGAAGGCGTACACTTGTAGTGAACGGGCCATCTTGCTTTGACGTCGAAAAATTATTTTGTTAAATCTTACTTCGAATAAAGACACTAAAAAAAAATGTCTAAAAGTTAAAACCCTCGGTGTGGGTACAAAATCGCTAACAACCGAAATTCCGTTCGTCGATTAACCGCAGAGATTTAGGGCGGAACTTTTGTGAAAAAATGTCGGTTTTGTTACAAAATGTCCGCTCCGTTACCAACAGTCCCCTCTGTTACTAAATTTTACGTCCCCAGTGTGTTGCCAGAGAAGTTGAATAGGAACCTGTAAATGTGTGAATTAGTTTCTTTGAATAGGGGATCGGACTGTTCACCATATTTTATAGATTATTTTTAAAATATTGATTAGTAGCAGACTATTTACGAAGAAATAAACAGAATCGGTTGAAAAACGATTTTTTGTATGGCGATTATATGACGTTACTAACAAATGACGTCACAAGTGGGTATGTGCCTCTCTGTCTAATCTTGAATTTCAAACCTTTATAACTCGGTCAATTTTAAAGATAGAGCAAAAATTATTTTTGTGTTCGAAAGCAGAAACTAAGAAGTTTTGATTTATAAAATAAAAAAAGGAGTTCGATCCCTATTGTGATCTATTTTTATTTTACTTACTTAACACTGTTTTATTCTTTCGATATTTTATATTTTATTATGCTTACTTTCTCATTGCACGCTACTGAGCCAATCTGTAGTTCATGGTAGTGACCAGAGACAAACACCTTAGCCCTAAATTGTCAGTGGCAGGGTGAGAACTAGAGCGCGTACGGCAATATAAATATCTAGGTGCTTGGGTCAATGAAGAATGGGTCAGTGATCAGGAAATAAAAACCCGGATAGAAATAGCCCGAGCTAAGTAAGTTAACATTGAAGCTCAGAACGCGCTTGCTGCAGTGTTATATGTGGCCGATTGTACTCTACAGATGTGAAGCTTGGACCATCAAAGAAGATACAAGGCGACGACTCGAAGCATTCTAGATGTGGTGCTATCGCCGTATGCTTCGCATTAGTTGGGTGCAGAAGGTTTCCAACGAAAGAGTTCTCCAACGCGTCCAGAAAACCCGGGAGTTGTTGCAAACCGTCAAAAAAAGGAAAGTTGGTTATCTGGGACACATCTTAAGGCACGATAGATACCAACTCCTTCAACTTATTATGATGGGCAAAATAGAAGGGAAAAGACGTGTAGGAAGACGTAGGAAATCTTGGCTGCGAAACATACGGGAGTGGACCGGGATTACTGGGGTCGAAGAGCTGTTCCGGTTAGCAAGAGACAAGGAAAAATTCAAGAGGCTGACGGCAGACCTCCAGTAATGGAGTGCCACTAGAAGAAGAAGAGCCAATCGGCCAGAGCTAATCAGTTTTAATGTGTTTTGTAATTTGCTCTGTGATATTATTTTCTTGAAAGTATTTTATTTGTGACAAACATATTTAAAATGTATTAGTAAAATCTGTTTTATTATTTGCATTTTGTTTAACTTTCAACTTCAATGTTCATTTTAAAATAAAGAGTCAAATACTTAGGAGTGAAGTCATCGGTCTATTCCGTTAAAAAAACGTTTTAAATAGATGAATTTGAAAATTTAAAAACTAATATACCTACACTTTTCACTTGTTTTTACAGCAAAACTAATAGATGTCATTTTTTCATTATTTTTGTATAAATAAATAAATTAAAAAAAAACTTAAGTAAATTGCACTTTTTTATTACGGCTTTTTTTCACTGCACGTCTGGCAACATTGCTCTCTCCAGCGGATTTGTCACAAATTAACTTACAGAGAGATTTCTGTGATGAATGTTACGAGCCCCACACTGTTACAGGGGTTTTTATGGGATAACTTTCAATTTATTGCGCAGTTTGACGAATAACTTTCCACTAGTTACTTTATTTCCAATGTCGCATTCCACCGGACAGTTCTTGTTTAGGTGGTTAAGTCGTTAACTGCCGTCACAAACCCAGCTTGCGGATAAAGTCGCCATCAGGTAAGGTCGACAACCAACCTCACAAACCCTGGTGTCAGTGTTATAGAGCCGCCAAAGGCAGTGGCCTTCTTTCAAACAACGTCAAGCAAACTAGTCAGTGTACTTGGCTCAGGTAATGACTAGATAGTAGCCGGGACCAACGATTTAACGTGCCTTCCGAACCACGGAATTATCTTTTTTTCGGACAATCAGGTGATTCAGCTTGCAATGTCCTAACCAAACTGGGGAAAGTCTCACAAAGAGATTTTTTCTTGACAGTGTCCCCACCGGGAATCGAACCCGGAATCTCCGTAATGGACGTCGAAATCTCGACCATTCGGCCACGGAGGCTGTTAAAGGCTGAGGTTCGCCAAAAGCCTCTGACATGACTATTTCTACACACCCTGCCCCTGAAATCATTACTCGAGTGATTGGCGACAAATACACAGATCTCAGTTTGCCAATTTGCATGACTTTTTTTTAAGGATTCTTCACGGTCCAATCAACGTAGAACGTAACCATTTTAACGTCCGCTTAAATTGCTACGAGCGTAGTAAACGTAGTAAAATAATGGGTCTTTGCTTTAAAATACTTCAAATAGGTAACAGAGTACAAGGGTAAAAGATTATTATTAAAAGTGGAGAAATTATTCTTAAGTGTTCTTGGAGAAAACTTTGTTGCAGTGGCCAAATATTGGCATAAAAGATAAAGTTTCGTTTCACAATATTACTAGAGCAACTCGTGTTGTTGCAAAATCCCTATATTTTTCCAGTAAGATATAAAGAAAACGAAAAGAAAAAAAAAAAAAAAAAAAAAAATATTTAAAAAAATATTTTAAAGGTGACAAATGTAATATTGAATTATTTGTGTAATTTAAAAAAATAAATATCGTATATAATAATGTAAATTTAAATTAATTAATTAAATTAATTAAATAAAAAATAGGGTAGGCTCGAGCCCCTCGGTGGGGACGCATAATATGAGCTATAGAATAAATAAAAAATAACATAAATTTTTTTAATAAATAATTATAATAAAAATAATAATAATAATTAAATATTTATCTCAATCTTACTGGAATCTTACCTCTCATTTCTTTTTACTCAATCCGTGGTTAACGATGTTGGTGGCATAATTAATCACATCATAAAATCATAATTTTAGTTTTAAATACACATTGGCCTCGATTCAAAATGTCACGCTCATTCCTAATTTAAGTTAGTCCGTCCTTTTTACCTTTTAAAGATTGAAAAGGGACAGGAGATGACCATCCTAATATTAGAGCTGTCAAACATCGAATATGAACCTTATGGCCGTGTCGATTGCACAATTTTAGAGAGCACTTAAAACATGCGACTTAAAAATATCTTATATATAACTGGCAGCTATGCCCTTATTTGAAGTTATCATTCGTTCAAATTAATATCATTCGTTCATTACCTCTCTTTCATTGGTCATAAAAACGAAAAGGATAGCTGGATTTAAAAAATTAGAATTAGAGCATGACATCCCGAATCGAGGCCATTGTGCGCACTGTTTGTTGACCCAAATAAATAAAATAAAAAAATATTTTCACCATTGTCTAATTAATTATCCGTGTTTTCGCAATAACCCTAGGGTTTTCGCGAAAATTCGAATTATCAAATCTTCCTACGACGTCGACATGAAGAAGAATATTATAACAAAGTTAGGTTTTTCCACAAACGACAAGGCTCATGCCTCCTTATTTTTCATGCCAACCTTTGCGGTCTTGAGCGAACCTCAGCCTAGTCTTTCAAAAAAAGACGAAAAAACTGTACTTTGTTGAAATAATCTTGTCGCCCACACGAAAAGTGTTGTAGAGGATTGGTTTGTGGCAATATCTAGGGCACAGACCAAAGAAAAAGTATTTATATATTATTTGTTCTATTATATTATATAACTAACATGGAGAAATTCTGATAAGCTTTAGGAGTTTACTGTCGAAGATCAGGACATGAAGTGAAGAATTTAGCAGAAAAAAGACAAAATCGAAACGTAAGAAATCTAAATTTGAAAATGAAAGATAAAACTGCCAGCAAGAAAGATTGCCAGTCATAAAACAGGAAAGAGGACGAATGTCTCGTTACAGCCTATAATCCTCTCGGTACTAATACATAAACGCGTTCCAACTTAACTCCAGTATATTATATACTAAGTGTACTTAAGCCCACATAGTGGGCTCATTATGCGCACGAGTTCAATGAGATTTGGCCCATAAACGAACTAATTGGTACCAATTATCCCGATCGAACGGTGGGAGATTAGCCGTAGTGTAACTAACGATGCATACTGGATAAATGTATTGGATCAGATTGGCAAATAAAAACACTTTTGGGTTAATAGTGGTCCCGATTCACACTGTCACGTTCTAATCCTTATTTTAAGTTAGTCTGTCCTTTTTACCTTTTAAAGATTGAAAAGGGATAGGAGATGGCCATTCTAATATTAGAATCGAATTTGAACCTTATGGCCGTGTCGATTGCACAATTTTAGAGAGCACTTAAAACATGCGACTTAAAAATCTCTTAAACTGACAGTTATGCCCTTATTTTAGGTTATCATTCATTCAAATTAATATCATTCGTTCATCACCTCTCTTTCATTCTTGATTTTAAAATTAGAATTAGAGCATGACATCCCGAATCGAGGCCAGTGTCAATTTTCAGAGTTGAAAGTGCAAGTCCTAGTCCTAATCATCACGTCAGCAAAAAATCAGGCCCTGTTTGCAGGTTAGTTTTCGAGCAATCAGGCCAAACTGTGATTAAAAGTGATTAAAGACCTAGGCATACTTTTTGATGAGAAATTAACATTTAAAGATCACTACGACTTCATTACGAACAAGGGCTACCAACTTTTAGGATTTTTAACACGTACTACGAAATACTTTAAAGAGCCTTCATCCTTTGTCTACTTGTTTAACACATTAGTTAGAAGCAACCTTGAATATGGTGATGTAGTTTGGTCTCCTTTCTATAAGGTTCATTCCAACAAAATTGAAGGAGTTCAGCGCAAAGCTTTCAGAATAATTTATTTCAGGCAGGGCTGTAATCATCGGGAAATGCCCTTATATGAGGACAGACTGGTTTGATACAACCAGGTATCTCTCAGCGTTCGACGTAAGCAACACGACTTAATTTATTTGCACAAGATCCTTCACGCACACCTTGCTTCGTCGTTTCTTTTGTCCAATATAAATATAAATGCCAAACCAAATCCCCGCCACATTGCGTCGTTCCTATTAAAGGTATACAAAAATAACACTTCTTATTACAATCCACTTTCTAGAATGTGTCGATTATACAATGATCTTATTGCAACGGATAAAGATATTGACGTCTTCAACTCACACCATTTGTCCTTCAAGCGCTCCATAGTTTCGGCCTTAAAGTACCTAATAATGTTCAGAATCCAACACTTCTTTCACTGTTTGTTTTCTTTTTGGTAGTTTGATTTTTCTTTTGTTTTCTAAAGTAGCTTTGATAAAATATAATTTGTGCAAGTGTATTAACATAGTTATGAAGTAATCAAGCTGTACGATACGACACCTGTTTGGTTGGCAATCTGGTTCAAAACATTTATGTAAACTGTTGTGCTCGTCATTTGAAATAAAATAAAATAAAAAAATAAAAACTACTTGATAACCTAATTAAAAAAAAAACATCATCCTAAATAGTTGATCACTACTACATGACATGACATCCATGCACGCACGCATGCGTAATGTGAGTGTTCGTTGAGGTGACGTTTTTTTTTCCGTCTTTTTTTGACTTGTATTTTCAGTGCTGAAATATTTACCACTAATTACATCGCACCTTTTGTAAACCAAAGCTTGAATAAAAAAAAACTTGAAGGCTCACAAAGAGACTCAAGTTTGATAGTGTCCACCGGGATGCGAACCTTGAACCTTCGTAAAGAGAGTAAAATGCTTAACCACTCGGCTACGGAAGCTTATCCTGTTAAAGTTCAGAATCACACTAATATTATAAATGTTAAAATATATTTGGTTGTTTTTTGGATGTTTGTTCTGCCTTCAAGCTTAAAGTACCTACTCAACGGATTTGGATGAAATTCGGAATAGAGATAGTTTGTAACCTGAATTAACACTAGGATACTTTTTACTTGAAAAAGTCTTACTCCCTCGGGAAAATCTAACACAACACGAGCGTACCCACGGGCGGACCGCTAATATTGCAATAATTGCTTCATAACCTGATCCGACTGTGTAGCGCTGATGCGGGCAATGAGCAAATAAATATAGGTTTAGACACGGAAATCGGCAGTTTACGTACTCTAACTACAAAGTACAATCTGATTAGCAGACGTTTACCTAAATCAGCACTAATTACCAAGCCAATAATAAACGGAAACATAATTTAGAGAGGAAATCAAAATTAGCCCTAATTTTACAGCAACATGAGACAACGTTTATCAGTATATAGCATGTAGGTTATAAAATAGATGACAGTATCATAAGAGAGTCAGGTGGGAGTCACAGTCATACAAATAACAATATATTTTATTTCACTTCGATTCGTCATTACATTTTTAGGGTGACAAACGCAACGGCGGCGATGCAGTCGTCGGTCCACCTTGTGACGTCACCTGCCCACGCTGCGTCTTCCGGTGCGTGGTCGCCATTCGAGAACTTTTCTGCCGAAGCGTCCGTCATCGGTTCTCCGTGCAGTGTGCCCCACCCACTCTCATTCGGTTTATGTCAGCAACTTTGATTTACCTGCGAATCTCGTCATTTCTGATTCGATCTCGCAGGGAAACTACGAGCCCTTTCCATTATCCTTTGGGTGACCTGGAGCCTTTTTATGAGGCCCATTGTAAGCGACCACGTCTGTGATCCATATGTCATCACTGGCAACACACACTGGTTAAAGACTTTTGTCTTGAGACACTGCGGTATTTGCGCTCTGCTCAGCCGAGTTGGATTCGACCATTTACCTCTTTCTCAAAGTTGGATCTGCCTAGCTGGATTGATAAAATCCGAAACGAAATCATCCGGCAGAGGACCAAGGTGGTTGATATCGTCCAGAAGTGTAGCAAGCAGAAGCGGCAGTGGGCTGACCATGTCTGCCATAGAACCGATGAGTGTTGGAGCAGACGGGTTCTCGAATGGAGACCGCGTCTCGGGGAACGTAGTGTGGGACGCCCCCCTGCCAGGTAGACTGATGATCTGAGGAAGGTCGCTGGTGGTGGCTGGATGAGGAAAACGGGTGATCGTGCGCTTTGGCGTGCCCTTGAGGAGGCCTATGTCCAGCAGTGGACTGCAATAGGCTGATTGATGAGCTGGATTTTTGGTCCTAAATGGACATTATCAATCATCAACGGCCCGTTACAGTCCACTGCTGGACTATGAGCCTCCTCCACATAAGTGTTTGGTTTTGCCATAATCTCCACGCTTGGCAGGCGGGTTGGAGATCGCAGATTAAAAGGTTACTGTATCAAAGAGTGCTGCTGCCCGTTCCCAGTTCAATATGTAGTCCTTAAGTCGCCTCTTACGACACCCACGGGAAGAGTAGGGGTTGGTTACAAATGTATTCTACTCTGCCGTCAGCACACGTCATCAGATTTGAATTTTTTACATGAGGATGTTAGTGCTTTATATTATACTAATTGTACAGAAAGCATCACATTTGTACGTTTAGAAACCAGGATAGTATGTTAAATTTAACTTGGTCTCCGTAGCCCAGGTGGTAGTGTATCTGCCTCCGACGCACAGGGTCGCGGGTCCGAATCCTGCCCAGGGCAAAAATTTGTGTGATGAGCACTTGTGTTTGCCTTGTGTCTGGTTGTTGTTTATCTAAAGTATGTATTTATCTATTTGTGTAATGTATTTCAGCTGTCTGGTACCCATAGTACAAGCTCTGCTTAGTTTGGTATCAGATGGCCGTGTGTGAAGATGTCCCCACATATTTATTTATTTATTATTTTGACGTCAAGATGGCGGGATCAGAGAGAAGCACGATTCGTAGACACTTAAATTATACCAAAATACTTAGTACTACCTTTGTTCTAGTGTATTTTTACAATACTAGGAAAACAAGTTAACATTTTACGAGGCAGAAGGCCGAACTCAAATTTCATAGGATGTCAGTAGAATTTTCCATATGACTTGTTTAGAAGTAAATATTATTGATGTTTATAAATATTGTTTTCTCTAGTTTAATAATGTGCCCTTGTAACTGTAAGGAGATCCAGCAGGCCTTTCCATAAGATCTTCATGAAAATTCGATACTTACTATATCACTCGCTACTTTTGTTTCGATACTTATACCAAATTGATACTTTTATTTCGATTACGGAAGGTATCGATCGACACTTTTGGTTTCGAATTCCCTATACCTACTTTCAATATAATGAAACTATTATGCTTTGTGTATTAGATAGCTATCTATAATATTTGATAGCAATTTCAAAAAACTAAACAATTAATATTTACCTACTACACCTACGCACATTATTAATAAGGTAATATTCTAAGCTCTTAAATACTCTGGTGAAGACAAGTCGTTACCGAGTTCTAAAAACCACCCAGCGCCATCTGTCGGTACACGAGCAAAACAGCGCATCCCACACTGCAGCTCCCAATCAATTCGTTGGCAACAGACTCTTCACATAAAATATCATAGTTCGAATATCGGTACGTGGGTAATTTTAGAAGACTTCACTTCGGTATAAAAAATAAATTTTGTTCAAATTAGTATGTAAGGAGTTAATAAAGTAGTTTGCCTGAGGGTCGGGCCACACTTGCTGGGTGAGGGTTTGCCTATACAAAACACGCTCAAAGTATGGAAATTCTTTTGCATTGACGACGCACACTAGTTCCATTTTTTTAAATCGTGGACATTACAAATTTTGAGATTTTTTTTTATGCGTTTCTCTATTGATTACAAACAACTTTATTCATTGCATTTTTGTTTCAATAATTTTTGACTCCAATGATTTCATATTTTAAGCACAGTTTTAAGCTTAGTAGTAGCAATATTCGTAAAAGTAAAAGATTTTTGTATTTATTGTGGGTATTCCACTGAAACATAGATACTTTTGTTTCCCTTGAAAATAAATAAAAACAGTCGAGTTTGCTACAGATAATGAATATTATGATGCACATCAAAGAATTTATCACCCATCAGTTTATGATCATCAATTCAATAATTTTTACATCAAATAAATTACTTTTATTCGACACGCTCGAAAATTATGATCATTGCTGCCAAAAAAACTCATTTTTGGACGAAACATTTCCCCACACAAAACAGCGGCCAGCAATGTGCCCTCAAATGGCATAGGCCAGCAAAGTAACTTTCGTCTAGAAATTTAAATGTATTTGAGTCTTTTTACAGCATACTCTTATGTTCTAAATTCAAATTTTATATGAATCGTACAAGAATCGTAAGGATTAGAGTTGGCTGTATGCTCTGTATGACACTGGCATAGAACAAAAAAAAAGCATGCAATAATTATGGCGGTTTGTAATGTTCGTCTCTTTTATTTTTATCGTACTATTTTCTTACTTATTTATCATGATGAAGTTAACTAATCATTGAATTAGGGAAATATTATAACAATGAACGGTTCAAGAAGTTAAAGTAAAGGTGATATTAGAACTTATAAGTTTAGTAGGTACGATACAAGAAGACATCCTAAGGTACCTACCACAATATTTTTAGTATTTTATAAGTAATTTCCTCGCATATTTCAGAGAAAAGCACTATACAAGCCTCGGCCGCAATAACTCTTGCTGGACTCGTACACAATAAAAGGCGAGGACTTTGAACGTGCCCTCGTCCACCAATAGCTTATTTTGCGGCCGCGGCAGTAATGTACTAGTAATGTATTACTGCAAATAAACAAATTGTATAACAAAACTAGTACTAGAAATAATTCGAAAATAAAACATCAACAGTCTTCTTCTTCGTCATCGTGTGGGTTGTAAGGTCGACAACCGACATCACAAACCCTAGTGTCAGCTGACTTGGCTCGTGTAACGACTAGATAGTAGCCGGGCGGGACCAACGTCACGGTATCATCTTTCTTTTCGGACAATCAGGTGATTCAGCCTGCAAAGTCCTAACCAAAAAAGAGGTTTTTGCTTGACAGTGTCCCCACCGGGGATCGAACCCGGAACCTCCGTAATGGGCGTCGAAATCTCGGCACTCGGCCGCGGAAGGTCGGAGCATAATCTAAATCGTAGTAAATTTCACACTTTGTCTAAATATCGGATACAAAATAAGGTCAATTCTGTTGAATTACTTATATTCCTTCCCAAATGTAACCTAAACACAGATATGTATAAACACTTTTAGGTTTTCGTAGTTGTCAATATTAATAACACACATAATCTGACGGCCCCGTAGCTTAGTTGGTAGTACACCTGCCTGCGAAGCACAGGGTCGCGGGTTCGAATCCCACCCAGGGCATACATTCGTGTGATGAGCACTTAAGTTTGCCTTGTGTCTGGGTGTTGGTTATCTATAGAAGAAGTATTTATTTTAAGTATTGTATATCAGCTGTCTGATACCCATAGTACTAGCACTGCTTAATTTGGGATCAGATGGCCGTGTGTGAGATGACAATCAATCAATCAATCAGCCTATTGCAGTCCACTGCTGGACGTAGGCCTCCCCAAGGGCACGCCAAAGCGCACGATCACCCGCTTTCCTCATCCAGCCACCACCAGCGACCTTCCTCAGGTCATCAATCCACCTGGCATAGATTGCCCTAGATATTTATTATTATTTTATTATATAATAATCTACCGGGTTATTACCACGATTTTGGTTTTAAATAAGCTTTCTAATGAGCTTACCGATATTACGACTGTTGCAAAGTCATGATCACGGCAGAACCGAAGTATTTGCGGGTGGTTATTCTTATGGGCAATCATATTTATCTACCCTCTTTTGCAGTCTTTTTTCACTACTACTGGAACTCAGAAACAGTCACTTCGACAGCAGGAACCTCACAGTGTCACTAGGTTTTGAAATGATCAAAATCGTGGTAATAACCCGGTAGCTATGTGTGTTATTAACAGAATCACCATTCTCCTGCCCTGTTCCCTTAATTTGGGGTCGGCGCAATATGTTTTCTTCTTCCATTCATCCCTGTCAGATGTCACATCACTATTCACTCCCTTCTTACACATATCATCTTTCACGCAATCCATCCATACTTTCCTGGGTCTACCCCTACCTGCTTTTCCATTCACTCTCATAATATCTAGCATACGTCTAGTGGTATGAGATTCCTCTCTTCGCATCACATGCCCATACCACGACAGCCTGTTACTCCTCAACTTGTCCACTATGGGTGCCACTTTCAAGCTTCCTCTTACATACTCATTTCTTATTCTGTCTTTCCTCGTCACACCACACATCCATCTAACATTCGCATCTCAGCTACATGCATTCGTCTTTAGAATCGTATTCAGAATACATAAAAAAACAATAGCAAAAGCTGCCGGCTTGATTCATAGAGGAAATCAAAATTATTATTCATTATTGTTCTTTTGTAAGCCACGGTCGTGGAAGATGAAGTCCAAATATTTATTTAACTCGAACTTTGACTCAAGGGTCTGAGGTCAGACAAACCATCGCTAATTTGAAAATGAGATTAGCTTGGTACAGTCGCACGCAGGCCAAGTGTACCCTTACACTTCTAACCCTTTCGAAGAGGTTTTATCGGGTGTCTGTCTGTGATTGGTCAATTGGCTTTAGTTTTTAATATTTAGAAATTTACAAAAATGTTTCTTTTTTATGGTTGGTATTTCCATAAATAGCACAACTAAACGCATTATTATTTAAAAAGAATAACATCACCATAATTTCATTCAATGATGGATGACATTATTGTCATTTTTTTTTAAGTTGCTTTTTTATCGTCATCGTCATTATTTTATGCTGACCTGGCAGATGTTGTCCTGCCATTTATCTACCCTACGCCTACCCTACTTAATTTTTCTTATTTTTGCGCGGTCAGCCCAAAAACTGTTATTTTGTTGAATCTGAACCCAAAAACTGTTATTTTGACATAATTTAGGTCAGCTAAATGTGATAGGATCTGACAATGGAGGCGCGGTTTTTATTTGTTTGGGTAACTATATTTTGCGAGGTCAGGTTATGATTACGGACAATGCAGGCTGAATTTATGTATCGAAATAGAAAGACGATTCCGTGCTTCGAGAAACACGTTGCGAGCTCCGGCTGCTATCTAAGTAAGTAGACGTTACACGAGTCATGTCAGTGACCTTTCACCAGCCCCCGATGACCACCGTCGATAAAATAAACCGCGCGACATTATAAAGTGACCGTCAATAGTATCCAAGTTTATATTGAACAGGGAACGGGCAGCAGCGCTCTCTGATACAGTAACCTTTTAATCTGCGATCTCCAACCCGCCTGCCAAGCATAGTCCAGCAGTGGACTGTAACGGGCTGTTGATGAGGGCAAACACTGATTTTCAGCTACCTCCTGTTTCATCTGTAGATCGCGCTGCTTTGGTTTGATTGTCAGTTGGTAAGTTGTCGTA
The DNA here is from genome assembly GCA_951230895.1 of Carpatolechia fugitivella. NCBI lineage: Eukaryota > Metazoa > Arthropoda > Insecta > Lepidoptera > Gelechiidae > Carpatolechia > Carpatolechia fugitivella. Next base: position 1,586,186 of record OX579669.1, on the reverse strand, counting down.
CCACGATATCTTTCTTCTTCCTTTCCCCCACTTGCCCTCTATCTTCCCCTCTATTATCTCCCGCAGAATATTGTATTTATGACGGTATGTCCGTGATTATGCAACCTTACGTCAGTACGTCAGTCAGGACAAAATAAAACTGTGTTTCAAGTCTGCGCCCGCTTTATTACCAAAAAAAGAAAAAGCGATTATCAGGTCAGTTAGAATTAAAAAACTAAAAAACACGGTTCCGTCACGTGACTATTTTTTTCGTATTCCTGACAGCAAACCCTTTCATTTGATACCCATATCATGGGGGTGCATTTCAAATAGCCTGTCCGCCATCTTGGGGAGGCCGCCATATTAGATTTGTAATGACGTTTCTTAGCTAGTCATGTATTGTCATCAGAACTCAGAGCGTGTGCAAAATTTCATCCTAATCAAAGACCGGGAAGTGGGTCAAATTAAGATTCCAAGATTTTCTTACATACATACAAGTGAAGCTAAGAATTGCTTATGTGCGATCTCGCTAGAATATGAACATATTGGACAAATAGCCTGAAGGTCCTAATATTATTACTTGTGGTGATAAGTGAAAATAACTGGCCCATTACTTACAAGGACGCAGGGTATTCTGCGAAAAATATTAATGGCCCGTTTTCCACCCCGATTGGCGGGAGGAAATGTTGGCACATATTTGGGGGGGAAATAATGAAAGTTTTTCTTCTGTAAGCTTCGGTAATGAAGTGAAAGATCAGGCAAACAGAAATAATTATGGTAGTAATGTTTATTTCTCGCAAAAGATGCTCCATGGTTCCTGTCACAGCCTAAGTTTCTTCGAAAACTAAACGGACTTTGTATTTTATTTTGGATATAACAGACACGTCCAATTTTACCTGAATTTATAATAAATAAATAAATAAATATCTGGGGACATCTCACACACGGCCATCTGATCCCAAACTAAGCAGAGCTTGTACTATGGGTATCAGACAGCTGATATACATTACATAAACAGATAAATACATACTTATATAGATAAACAACAACCAGACACAAGGCAAACACAACTGCTCATCACACGAATATTTGCCCGGGATTCGAACCCGCGACCCTGTGCGTCAGAGGCAGATACACTACCACCTGGGCTACGGAGCCGTCGAGTCACTTTATTTTGAATTATGGTTATTTTTAAAAAGTGGAAAATATATTATACATTTTTTTACCTTAATTTAAACAAAAGTGTCTATGTTACAAATTGTCGTGTATTTTATCGCCTCTTGATTTATTTCCGATTCAAAATATGCGACTTGTTCTGTTAGGGTCGGGCCACACTTATTGACGGCGATCGACGGTTTGCCTATCCGATGCGAAAGGATTTCCATACTTCGCGCGCGTTTTGTATAGGCAAACCGTCGATCGCCGTCGATAAGTGTGGCCCGACCCTTAAAGCGGGTCCTGAACTCTCCTTGCATTTTTGATGTCAGCAATTTTTGGGGACGAAATGTCATGAATATTCCATTCACCCCATAGCGCTTATTACCTCGCAATACAGTGCAAATTGATTCGAAATTCAAATTTTATTATTCATAATCTTCTAAAACTCTATTAAACTCTTCCGCTTTCTCAAATATTACTTCTGAATCCTTTATAACAATTCTTTGTACAAAACCTGACCCACTTCGGTGCGGATTCAAAAGGACCTTAATTAATTTTACGCGAAAATTTCACCTTATTTTATTTAGAAAATGTACAGCGCGTTCTGTAAACATTCCGTGTTGAATTAATAATAAACATTATAATTTAAACTAGGAACCTGAATTGGGAAGTGCAAAATCTGGGGGAATACCCGCGTCTTTTAAATAGAAAAAAAAGTATTTTCTTGGGGGTACACCGATGAGAGCGTCGGTGGTCTGGTGGCTAGGACCGCTGCCTCTCGTCCGGGAGATGCGGGTTCGATCCCCACCACCTACCAATGTTTATTCGAATTTCGAATTCATAATAATGAACGTTTATTCGACGCTTTTACGGTAAAGGAAAACATCGTGATGAAACCTACACACTCCTGCGAAGAAATTCAAAGATTGTGTGTGAAGTCGACCAACCCGCACTGGGCCAGCGTGGTCGACTAAGGCCTAATCGCTCTAATTCAGGGTAGGCTCGAGCCCCTCGGTGGGGACGTATATGAGCTGTTGATATACCGATTATCTACAAAATACTTTGTATTTATAAACCTTCTTACAAATTATTTCGACTACGTTTTTCGCTCTATGAACTTACTGTAAGTAATTACTTTCGTTTTTCTCTATAGATGGATTTTGATGTAACGTCAAAAAATCTCTTAAAAACGAAAATGAAAGCCAAAATAATAATTCCGCCAGTTCATTTTAATCAAGTATTGAGTAAAGTAATTTCCAAAAAGCGCGGGAACGTTTTGACATATTGCCGGCGCGAACAATAGGATTTTTCATACAAATCGCCTTTGTCCAAATGACGTTGAGGGGTGCTACTTTGTTAACAAAATGGTTAAAAAAAAAATGCCCGTGTATCTCAACCGACTGCGGTGGAAATAATTGAGGTAACACCTGTGTGCGGTGGTCAAAGTGAGCCGACGCACATTTGGGGGCGCGATTTTGAAAATGTGAAAAACCCCAATGCTTGACATACACATGATGGAAATTCCACTGACCCTTAGCCACGAATGCTGCCAGTCCTGGTGAGCACACCAGAAGACGGATCCTGCAGGAACTCTGCACCTCGTGGTAGATGACCAGCTAAAGATCAGCACAGCTAGCTGGTTATAACGATCTTATCAACAAATGTAATTTGTTTCTTGTAGCACACTTCTCAGATTTATTTAGAGCTAACACACGAAATGAAGGTTTTTAGTTCATTTTTGTTAAATTTTGAGAAAACTCAAAGCTTTTACCTCTGTAACACAGTAATCATCATTTGATTGTCCTTATCCCATCATTTGGGAGTATGTTTACTTCTTCCATACATCCCTATCAGCCGACATTTCAATTCAACACTCACATCCTTCCCAAACATAATCATCTTTTACACAATCCATCCATCTTTTCTTTGGTCGTCCTCTCCCAATATGAGTAACACATCAAGTGAATAATCAAGTAAAGCTAAGACATTTTTGCAGGTAATCTGGTCTTATTAGAAATAGCATACCTGGGGGGCGCATGTCGACGTCGATTGGACGGAGCGTATGAGTGTTTCCAACTCTGCTATTGGTCGATATTTCCACGTGTTGATGAAATGACAAGCGTTGCATGTGGCGCCAATTTTGAATTGAAAACACATGTGATTTATTGCGATTACGAAACAACCTGTCCTCGTCTTTTAAACTTGGGAGGCAAACATACTGACCACTGCTCGCAACAGCTGTGTGCTATATTCTTCGTGATTTCTAAGCTGTTCTCAAGTCAAGCACTCATGCTTTATAGCTTTACTTAGTATAGGATCTATCTAATTTAGGATCAGATGAACGTGTGCGAAATGTCCCTACTTATTTTTTTTTCTTATCATTTCAGAAAATAGAAGATTTTTATGATAGTATATTTTGTAATGGGGATGATTTAACGATAGCAATAAAATGGCTATTCATAATATTTCTAACATTCACACAATAAATATGCAGTCGGGTTTTTAAATTTTCATTTACTTCGCTTAAAAAATTGATGAAAAAAATGGCGGGTGATTTTTTCCCTCCCCTGAATTGAGATGAGTTGAATGTGTTTTGGGATGCGAAAAAGGTTTTTATTTTAAATAGAGTGTTAAACGTGATTTAAAGATAAGGCGAAACAAGGCAGTTTTTTGTGTAATATATTGTAAAGGAATGTTATGTTTATTTAAATGTCATAGTTTGTACAACGAATTATCTATAGTCAAGAAACCTAACTACCTACGCTTCAAACTTGACCCCACCAAATGAATACCAAAGAATGATCTTGATTTTTTCACTATTCACGTAAGTAATAACAAATGAATCTTTAAAATATTTTAGAGCGGGTTCGTTTACTAAAATCACCCATGTTGATAACACTGATAAAATAAAAAGGTTTATTAATTATTATACTTAAGACAGAGTCTAGTGTTAATTGAAATATAAAATTCAGTTTTATTACATTACTTTACATAAACCCTGGTTTTATTTAAATGTGGACTAAAACTTGCGAAAATGTTATAAAGAAATTCTATTAGAACTAAGTTTTATGGAAGAAATACTTGGACAGTAAAACCAAGCTTAAAAAAATAGCTTTAAGCTTCATATTGGTGGGCTTATTATGCACATATTTATTTTAATTGATTAATCGAAATATTTTAAGCTCCAGATTAAAAAAAAATTCAAATACACTCAAGAGCAAAGAATCGGGGTCGGGTAAAGAGCACACCTGAAAATCTCGGAAACTAAGAATGCTTAGTGAAATAAATTGTGTTTAATAGACAAATAAATACTCCTTGAAAAAAGCATAAAGAAAAAATATGCCAACCTCATCTCATAAAAAAATAGAAAATCGCAATATTTTCCACAGCGCTTTTGTCAGTTGTTTATTTTTTGTGTTACTGTTGTTACCGCGGTTAATGCGGTTTGTCCTGGTCATTCGGCAGATCCGCTTAGAAAAGTCCCCTTTTCATTTTAAAATGTTTGATGGCATAAGTTAGTTATAACCAAGAAGTCTTATTGGTATCATTTAAAGTGTGTTTACTTGTCTATTAAATACAATTTATTTTACTAAGAAAGAAGAAAAATTTATTTGCTTCGATATATTATGTTAATAACAAGGTCTTGAAACTAAATACATTTGAACCAATATATCAAGCCAGCAAGCCGGCGTGCAAATATTTATTTTTGTCGTGAGATAGTAGGTAATTTATTTTTAAAAACACAACAAACTACTTGAATGAAAAGAATAAATTATCAGCATGCATTTAAAATAATTGGTCATTAATTATATTTATTTGTCAGATATTCTTTGACACTGTAGAAACCTTTTTCAGTCAACCATAATGTCAGTTTAATTTTAAATTGATGTCCATCTAATTCTTTAATACAGTCAGGCAAGTTATTATATATTACAATGCACATATTATATACATTTTTCTTATAAATATAACTTTTACACGGAGGTTGATATAACAGATTTCTGTATTTTGATCTTTGTGTTCTTGTAGAATATTCTGTAAATGGCGTAAAATGTTCAGGGAATGATTTTACAAAACAGCAAGTATCTCTTATATATAAACATGGTAGGGGAAGAACATTTAGTTTTTTTAAAAGTGGTGTACTAAAATAGCATTCATAGGCTTCGAGATTTTCAGGTAACTACCTGTCTTCATATGACCCGGATTCATTGCTGTCGAGTACAACGTGTTACCAAAAATACCAAAAAAAAGAATATTTTTATCAAAGGCATTTAATTAAAATTCTCCCATCTCTAGTGATCAGCTTGTCAAAGAATATTCGGACCAGATATGTAATTTTAGGTCAATGTGCCTATTTTAACCGCTATGGTTGAAAATGTTTACGTACTACTTGTACCATAACATTCACATTAGAACAATTAATTTCAAAGTGAAAAAACTACAATTTTATTTAGATTTTTTTTTCAGCTTTGTCGGCATGATTAATAAGTATGTATATTCATGCTAAATAACAACCTTCTAGTACTAAAAGTCTCTGAGCTAAGCCGCGGACGAACAGACAGACAGACAGACAGAAATGGCGAAACTATAAGGGTTCCTTTTTTACCACGGAACCCTAAAAAGTACTTTTACTAAAACCGTCGTCACCAAGCTATGAAGTCATCAAAATATCTGGTTACACCATAAGGAAGACTAAGTAAGATAATCCATGATTAACCGACGATTAACTCCGAAGTAGGAACAAGAAGATTACGGCGACACTTATATGGAATACTTATGTCTTAATCAGTATGAGAACGACCACCTACTTCTGATTTTGCCCGTGTTTTCTTTTATTAAGTACTCACCAACTCACCAACAAAGTCAAAGTCAAAATTATTTATTTCCATAGGATGTAATTACATCACTTAGATCCGTCATTACATTTTTTTGGGTGAGTTCACTAACACAATGGCGGAATCTGTGGAGAAGAGTTCACCGAAGAAACTCCACAGTCGTCGCATCTTTTGCGTTTCCTTTTTTAAATGAAATATTGGCTCATTTACGTCCCCACCAAAGGGTTCGAGCCTACCCTGAATTAGGGCGATTAGGCCTTAGTTGAACACGCTGGCCTAGTGCGGGTTGGTTGACTTCTCACACACCCTTTGAATTTCTTCGCAGGAGTGTGCAGGTTTCATCACGATGTTTTCCTTCACCGTAAGAGCGTCGAATAAACGTACATATAAATTCGAAATTCGAAAACACATTGGTACGTGGTGGGGATCGAACTAGTAATTGAGATCGAGCTAGTTAAACATTGTTTACCTGTAAGAAAATAACTTGAAAATCAAACAATACACAACTGTGATGATGTGGCAACATTACAAAATTTAACCAAAACATTACTTCTACTTCGTGTTGTCGGTTTAAAAGTAATAAACCCTTTATAACTCCACTAAAGGTGTGTACACACTAGCGTCTCAGTTTACACAGTTGTTAAGTTAGCTTAAAAAAACACTTAACTGCACAACAAGGTATTTAACACTTTAACTCGACAAGTACATTTAACTGTTCCAGTTAAAGTTGATAGTAACACGTTTAATGGTTTAAAAATAACCGGTTCAAGAGTTCTTAAAGACGTTTCAAAACTCAATGAGGTGTAATTCTATTTTAACTGTCTCATAACGGCCCTTGGTTGTGGTTTCGATTCTTGGTGGGGACGATATTGATTATTTAGTTAAGTCCCTAGGTCATCAACAGCTCATATACGTCCCCACCGAGGGGCTCGAGCCCACCCTGAATTAGGGCAATTAGGCCTTAGTCGACCACCCAGGTCCAGTGCGGGTTGGTTAACTTCACACACAACCTTTGAATTTCTTTGCAGGAGTGCGCAGGTTTCATCACGATGTTTTCCTTCACCGTAAGAGCGTCGAATAAACGTACATATAAATTCGAAATTCGAAAACACATTGGTACGTGGTGGGGATCGAACTAGTAATTGAGATCGAGCTAGTTAAACATTGTTTACCTGTAAGAAAATAACTTGAAAATCAAACAATACACAACTGTGATGATGTGGCAACATTACAAAATTTAACCAAAACATTACTTCTACTTCGTGTTGTCGGTTTAAAAGTAATAAACCCTTTATAACTCCACTAAAGGTGTGTACACACTAGCGTCTCAGTTTACACAGTTGTTAAGTTAGCTTAAAAAAACACTTAACTGCACAACAAGGTATTTAACACTTTAACTCGACAAGTACATTTAACTGTTCCAGTTAAAGTTGATAGTAACACGTTTAATGGTTTAAAAATAACCGGTTCAAGAGTTCTTAAAGACGTTTCAAAACTCAATGAGGTGTAATTCTATTTTAACTGTCTCATAACGGCCCTTGGTTGTGGTTTCGATTCTTGGTGGGGACGATATTGATTATTTAGTTAAGTCCCTAGGTCATCAACAGCTCATATACGTCCCCACCGAGGGGCTCGAGCCCACCCTGAATTAGGGCAATTAGGCCTTAGTCGACCACCCAGGTCCAGTGCGGGTTGGTTAACTTCACACACAACCTTTGAATTTCTTTGCAGGAGTGCGCAGGTTTCATCACGATGTTTTCCTTCACCGTAAGAGCGTCGAATAAACGTACATATGAATTCGAAATTCGAAAACACATTGGTGCGTGGTGGGGATCGAACCCGCATCTCCCGGACGGGAGGCAGCGGCCCTAGCCACTAGACCACCGGCGCTCTCAAGTCCCTAGGTATTGCTGGGTAACCACCAGATTGACAGAAAAGTAAAATTATTCTGTTCTCTATTTCAGTAATTCATGTTGTAAATTATATAAATAAGGTGCCCCGTAATTAGTATCAAATATTTTCAGGGCTAAAAATAATAGTCATAATAGTCATGTAAAAAAAATATTTCGAAAGTCTACACGTTAGTTTAATTATTTTTTTTCTAACAAAAAAATCGTCATTAAATATGACAAAAAGAGATCACCCTCTGCATGTACACTCACATTACTCTAGATACATGTGAACACGCATCAAACGCGTGTGTGCGTGCATGAATGCAAATGTAGTAGTGATCAGCTGGTTGAGGGTGATGTTTTTTTTATGGTTAGGTAACCAAGTTGTTTGGCTTAATACTTACTTAATTACTTGAAAACTAACGTGTAAATTGATTTAATTCAGATCAGGACTTCTTCTTTCAGCCCTGAAAATATTTGACACTAATAATGGGGCACCTTATATAAGTAGAGTCATATCAAACAGGCTACTTTCACCGTGAGAAAATGAATGAATGAATGAATGAACTTTATTGCACACACAGAAATAATAATTCGAATTTTCTTCAATTTGTTTCTCTGTTAAATATCAGTGTAAAAGAAGAACCAAAACTTTCACATTTATAAAGAGCGTCGTTGGTCTACACCTCGCTTGAGCCGCTTCCTCTCATCCTGGAGACGCGAGTTCGAATCCCACTACGGACAAATGTATTTTTGAATTCAAGATTTACATTTATCTAAAGCACTCGAGATGTTTGGTGTTGAAAAAAAAACATTGTGAGTATTCCTGCGAAGAAATAAATATAGTTGTGAGTAAAATCGATCAATCCACATTTGGCCAACGTGGTCTCCGGTTAAGATACGATACTATAGCATGAGGCAGCCAGCACTCTCATCGCCATTCACTTTGTATGCAAAGCAGGGGTCAAGCAGAATGGCTGGTCACTGATTGATTCGCCATTTTGTTTGACCCCCGCTTTGCATAAAATGTGAATGGCGACGAGAGAGCTGGCTGCCTCGTGCTATAATATCGTATCTTAACCGACTATGACGCCCTTTAGTGGGCAAGTAGAGCTATTGATGATGTAATTAGCATGATCGAAATCTTTGCGTGTAAAGTCTAATGCTTTTTCTAGTCTTCAAAGTTAATTAAATCCAGTCCATTAACCTAAACACCTTTTAGTTACAAAATAAAACATTTAAATGCAGTAAACATAGTTAAGTGTTGCCATAAAAAAGCTCTAAGCTAACTGCATAGTTAATTAATTAAAACATGCATTTAATTTTATTGAGTGCTTTGGATCTACGGCGTTCTATTATTCTGTTTTTAAAAGAGCAGTTATTTAATGTTACATGCTAAAATCTGCATTTTTAAAGAAACTAGGTATTTAAAAAGTTATTTTTAGATAAAAATGTCTTTATTCGAAGTAAGATCAAAATCATTTTTCGACGTCAAAGCTAGCCAGTTAAAGGACAAAACAAGTTTGTTGTTTAAAAAAAAAAGTTTGTGAGAAAACTAACGTTCGAGTGTCCAGACTTTTTACCCAAATGTCTAGGTTATTGGTTTGAAACCCTACGTGCTGTACAGACTACCTGAGTACTGTGAATAGTCAATATCGTCTGTCGTAGAACCGATGAGCGTTGGAACAGACAGGTTCTCGAATGGAGACCACGTCTCGGGAAATGTAGTGTGGGACGCCCCCCTTCCAGGTGCACTGACGACCTGAGGAAGGTCGCTGGTAGTGGCTGGATGAGGAAAGCAGGCGATCGTGCGCTTTGGCGTAGTCTTGGGGAGGCAGCAGTCCAGCAGTGGACTGCAATAGCCTGATTGATTGATTGAGTATTGTGAAATGTCCAAAATTTGATCTACGAGCGTTCATTGGAAATGTTCAATTTCAGAACTGTTGTGATTGGTTGATATGCAATTTTGTATTACTACTGGCGCCGTTTTTCATTTACAGATAGTTGTAGGTCTGTATTTGCAATTTTTTCCGTGGTACAAAGTCGCCAAAGTTTTTTCTTGGAAGGGTAAAGGTACCCACTGGTTTATGTAACGGAAATTCACGTTAAGTCCAAAGGCCTATTGTGCCTTGCGGATCACTGAACCACCAAGGGACAAGCAACTGATTTAGTCTGCAATTTCCCTATCACTCTGGGACTCACATAGTAGTTTCTGTTTGACCACAGTGTTCCCACTGGGACTCGAACCTAGGACCCACTCGTTTACGGAGGCTATTAGAATTTACAACTAAACAGAGCAGTGTGCCAGCGGCTTTGCCCGCGTTATTTGTAAAATAAAATCCTAAAATTAACTGCAGGTATGTTTTCCCAGGATGGCAGGAGCGTCGGTGGTCTAGAGGCTAGCAGCTACCTATGTGTTTTCGAATTTTGAATTCATTTGTACGTTTATTCGACGCTCTTAGGGTGAAGGAAAACATTGTAATGAAACCTGCACACTTCTGCGAAGAATTTCAAAGGTTGTGTGTGAAGTCGACCAACCCGCCCTGGGCCAGCGTGGTCGACTAAGGCCTAATCGCCCTTATTTAGGCCCGGTTTCCACCAAAGCGGAGAGGAGAGGAGATGTGTTTGAATAACCTATCAGATTTCGTTATTGAAGCTAAGCAGAGAGGAGATGTGGAAATAACGAAATCTGATTGGTTATTCAAATACATCTCCTCTCCTCTCCGCTTTGGTGGAAACTGGGCCTTAGGGTAGGCTCGAGCCTTGCTCGAGGTTTGTCCGCCCTTTGGCACAAAACTATATTTGTTCACCAAAATCGGTTTAGCAGTTTAGCCGTAAGTGTAATAGACAGGCGGAAATATTTGTAAAGATAATGTATTTGCACAAATCCCTATTGTCTTCACCGGGGCTAGTACGTATCTGTTTAGTATTTACCTCGTGCCAGCCACAAATCATGTCTGCGTTTGCCGTTCGGATTTATTGCGGGCGCGTTACGTATTCTTCCCGCGCCCGCACCTATACCCCGGTACGGAAACGGGTGTTCTAGAATATTCCTTGTTAAAAAAGTTGTGATACCTGAAGCTTTTTGGTGTACTTATCTGTTAGGCTTCTATGCAAGAAGATGTGGTGCAAACTTCACCGTTTACAAAAGTATTTTTGAGTTTGGAAATTATATGTTTCCACTCGGGTTTATCTGCGTGATTTTCGTTTAAAATGATGAAGTTTCATTCAACCCCCAATTAGAGAGGATATTAACAAAAATCCCTTTTTTTTATTATGTAAAATGGGTTCGCGTTTGACCACAGATGGTGACGAGGTCGAAGATGATACACGCTCACCCAAAAGATGCCTATTCACTCTTGCCTTGAATACACCAATATTATAAGACTCTGTAAATACAGACACCGGAAGAGCATTCCACTCTCGTGCTGTACGCACCAAAAAATATGGCGCAAAAGCGTGCGGACTACGGGAAATTCAACCACGTGAGGGTGGAAACGCCTCCAGCGGTGGCAGAAGGTGGATGGTGGGATAAGGTTGTAAAGTGCCTGGGCACACTCTCCATGATACACCTTGTAAAATACCGAGAGGCTGGCAACCGATGGCGCCGATGCTCCAAGCTTTGAAGCTTGGTTCCAGCGAGCGCAATGTCGCCAATGAGTCTCCTAGCTCTTCGGTCTACCGAATCTAATGCATCCAGCTGATACTTCCTAAGAGCTTGCCTACTACGTCCTCAGAACTACTTACTGGCATTTCAAATGTCTAGATTCAATATTTCAAGTTCTGCATTGATTAGTCAGTTTATTATAGAACTTAAACAACAACAAGGACCCAAAATCTTTTTTATTCTTTTTCTCTCTGGGTATCTGAAAAAAACCCTTTTACAATATGACAAAACAATGCAAACTCTTTATTGCACATAAATATCAGAAATAAGGAGAAAAGAAGTACTGTATTTTTTTCCGATGATTTTCAAACGCCGAAAAAACTTAATAAAATGGGTATGACATCTACCTAATCTCATAATACGTACCCAACAACATTTCTACTTCACATTTTGCTCTCTCGATTCGTATAAAAATGCTACCGATGCAAATGCATTAAGCAAATATTGTAACTATACACCGATGCGCCGCGCCAGCTGGATCAATATAGATGCAATCAATATGATGGAGATTTCCTACGAAGACTATAATAATGTACCTATGTGACCAGCTGGTACTTCAATGATAGAGAAATTCCAAAAGGCTGAAATGGATGCGTGTAGCGTGGCGTAGCCACAGAAAATCTATGAATCTGACAGTGGCTGCGTGCGATGCGTTTAGGGACAAAGGTGTAAAATGATAATCAGATTCAAAAACACTGTGCGTAGCAAGGTCTATTTCATATCAAATGAATCGACCAATGACACCTGTACGAGTAAATGCGATTATAAAACTGGAGGTGGTACACTATTAACATTATGAAATCTTTTTCATTCAAAACATATTAGCGTGGATTCACAATTGCAGCAGTTTTCTCACAACCACTACTTTCTGCTGCTGCTTTACATTTTGAAAGTGTACAATCTGTGATTTTGAAAAACTTTTCGCAAGTTACAAAATTAGTTTTGAACGAAAGCGCCATTTTATTTTATTTGGAAATAAGACGTTGTGCAATTTATTATCAAGTGAATTCAGTCTTCACAGTGAGAGCGTCGGTGGTCTAGTGGCTACGGCCGCTGCCTCCCGTCCGGGAGACGCGGGTTCGATCCCCACCACGAACCAACGTGTTTTCGAATTTCGAATTCATATGTACTTTTATTCGATGCTCTTACGGTGAAGGAAAACATCGTGATGAAACCTGCACACTCCTGCGAAGAAATTCAAAGGTTGTGTGTGAGTAAAGTCGACCAACCCGCACTGGGCCAGCGTGATTGACTAAAACCCAATCACTCTAATTCAGGGTAGGCTCGAGCCCCTCGGTGGGGACGTATATGAGCTGTTGATGACATGAATTCACAGTCCATAAAAAGTGAGAAAAGAGGTTTGATTCTCTGTTATTTCCGAATAGTGCCAGCTAAATCAACAATAATCGAATCAATATTTAATGATAAACTTAGACAGGTACTTTAAAGAATTCCTACTAAGAACTTTATCGTATGCAGATTATTTTACAACCAATTATGTATGCGATGAAACTCGTGAGCATAAACAGTAGAAAATGTAGACATTTGCAAGTCGCACGCGCAGGTAAGGGGCTGGACACGCTGGAGTTAGTTGTGAGTGAGTAGGTACTCTCAGTTTTATTTTTAAGTGACTTCGAAATTTGTAATTCACAATCTTGCTCACGAAGATTGTTATTTTTTTTAGTTTTAATATCTGTTTTTGATACACCTATAAAGGAAGTGACTTGCGTTGCGACTGTTTAAGGTTTGATGTACTTCGAAATAAAAATATTTAAGAATGCTAGATATTACATCAATAAGGCTGTGTTTTCTGAATGTTTTAATAGAAGTTAGATTTAAATAGAAAAATTATACCTATAATTAAAATTGTATTAATTACTTATTCATATTAATTTCTATTACTTTTAGGTTGCATAGTAATGATTGAAAAAAAGCCGAAAAATAATAAAACAGACTCGCGGTTGTCCTGCACAAAATATATTCTATTTTATTCAAACAAATTGTATGTACGTTTGCTATATTTTCATTTTTATTTGAGTTTTATTTAGCCAGCACGACCTTAGAACACAGTAATACCATAAGTAAGGTCGCTTGCAATAGAATCCGGCAATAATGTAAACAAACCAATTTAAACTCCATTACTCCGTAATTACTTACATTTGAGTGATCATATTCCCATACATTCTTCTTACAATAATTTCGCCCCCTATTAACTTCTTTATGATAGTTATTTTATTAAAAAAAACTCGGACGACAGAACTTTCAATAATTTGTAGAACTGCCATATTAATTTTTTACTCATCAAAGTCTGGTTTGTCTTTGGAATGTTAATGTCAAAAAAAATTCTTGTTTAATACATTATTGCCGGATTCTATTGAAAGGGACATTAATTATCAAAAACCTCCTTTTTAAACTGCACAGTCGGGTTAAACCATGTACACGCCACTCTCCGAACCCATCGTAATGCAATCATTTGGAAACTGCAGGTGGACATTTGTTTGCATACTAACTAGCTTGTATGGCGTGTATGGTAAACTATGCTAAACGCTGATTGGTCGATATGTAGCATGAGGCTGTGACCTAAAGGTAGGTATTATAATTAAAAGGATGTATGGCACATCAAATATCATAAGCTTCTTTTCTTTCTTTTTATAAACTTCATCATCAAAAAAAATATATAAAATAATATTCGAATTTGTTTTAATTATACAACATCAACATCAACGGCCCGTTACAGTCCACTGCTGGACTATGAGCCTCCTCCACTTAAATGGAGGGTTTTGCCATAATCTCCACGCTTGGCAGGCGGGTTGGAGATCGCAGATTAAAAGGTTACTGTATCAGAGAGCGCTGCTGCCCGTTCCCTGTTCAATGTGTAGTCCCTAAGTCGCCTCTTACGACACCCACGGGAAGAGTAGGGGATGGTGACAAATGTATTCTACTCTGCCGTCACCACACGGCAAAAAATTTATACAACAAATGGTCAAAATACAAAAATCAAATCAAACAATCACATAAAACTACCGCACTGGGACGGCGCAGGCGCAAAGGCTCCCATCACACTTGCGGCGTTACCACGCTGAATAGCAATGGACAACCTTTGCACCAGGAATGAACCAGCGCGGGGGTCTTCACCTCTCTCCCTGAGGCGACGACGGCTAACCTCTGCTATTATATTCGAATTAAGATTTTTACAAATCATTTTCGACGTCAAAACTATCATGGATGGCACGTTTACTACCAGTGTACGCTCACTGTCACACATCATCAATAGCACAAATACGTCTCCAACGAAGGCTTCGAGCCCACCCTGAAATAGGGCGATCTGATCATGGGTCATGCTGGCCTGGCCCTTACCTTTACCTTACCTTATCTTACCTTACCTTTACCTACCTAATAAATGTGTGCACGTTTTCATCACGATATATTCCTTCACCATAAGAGCGTTTTATAATCGTACATTATGCGTTCGAAATTCTAAAACAGTTGATACATGGCGGGGTTCAAACCAGCGTCTCCCGGGCGGGAAGAAGCTGCCCTAACTACTAAACCATTGACGCTTCACTTTGTGTGGTAAAAAAGTATAAATGCCTACGACAAAATTGAAACTAAGTTGTTATTCACATGTTTGCGGTGGGTCTCAATAAAAAGGCAAAACACGAGGCAGACAGTTATTTGCAAGAACTTGTATATTTTGTTGCATCTATTTAATTACCTACTTGGGTGGTGTAGTTCGTAGATGCACCTGCTTTCAACGAGACCTCACGTCACAGGGTTCAGAAATTACCTAAGAAATTTCTAAGAGTTTTATTTACATCAAAACTCAGACTAAAAACTCCTTTGTTGCGTTCCGAAAAAAGTTATTTCATCTGAGCATCAATTTGTTTCGAAACGGAAATATCTAGCTCTCTCTTTTTTTACCTAAAACGAAATGCAGTGTAATTCTTTGCAAGTTGCAAGGACCGCTATTTTTGGTAAGGGTCCGAACGTGCCAACATCAACATCATCAACGGCCCGTTACAGTCCACTGCTGGACTATGAGCCTCCTCCACTCAAGTGAATGGTTTTGCCATAATCTCCACGCTTGGCAGGCGGGTTGGAGATCGCAGATTAAAAGGTCTGCATCAGAGAGCGCTGCTGCCCGTTCCCTGTTCAGTGTGTAGTCCCTAAGTCGCCTCTTACGACACCCACGGGAAGATTAGGGGTTGGTGACAAATGTATTCTACTCTGCCGTCACCACACGGCTAACATATTGTATTCAAAACGCTTATTCGACGAGGTGCGTTGAAGGAAAACTGCAAAGCAAAGCGTATGTGTAAAGTAAACCAATTTGCACTGAGCTCGCCTTAATCGCTCTAATTCAGGGTAGGCTTGAGCCTTTTGGAGGGCTGGGGACGTATATATTGTGCAAAAGTATTTTTTTTATCAGATGCATTTAATTTAGCCAGCAATATCGCTTTTCCAAAAGAGTTCTCAACGGTTTTAATATCGAAATAAATAAACTAAATGGAAATTTAAATTCAGGGTACTCATTTCAAAATGGTTTAATAAATATAACAATTTATAAGGCCAATATCCGTTTTGTTATTTTATAGCTACTAAAGTAAATCACCGGCGGCGTCTAAGCGCCATAATGTTAATCAAATTAATTGGATTAGCTTAATTAAATTAATGGATAGAATTTTAATGTAAACTTTAATTTGAAGAGCTATAATTTAATATAATTTTGAAGAGTGATTGACACGACTTTGATGTATTAATTTGTAGCAATTATTTGTAATTTGTAAGTAGTAATTTAAAAAGACAACCTCAAAGTAAAAATTTGATAAGTTTTTTTTATTATTATTAAAGTTTTGATAATCTGTAATTAATGCTAGGTTCTACTCTATCTACTAGAGCAATGAGCGTGACAATAAATACACCATACGAAGTTTATTAATATTTTTTACATAATTAGAAAGTGTAAATTAGATTATTATTTTTATAGATGAAAATTATTATTATTATTATTTATGTACTCACCGGCACATCTAACCGCCCACCCTTCATTTCAGGGAATACTCGTGATTCTTTATATTTCTATTAGTTACAGCTGATGTTAGTTAAAAAGTAGTTAATATAACATTCATTTAAGTGTGTTTAATTTATCGTAAAATTATCAATAAATCAATTGTAATGTATAACAATAAGCGTAGTTTAAAATTAACCCGAAATACAAGGGTGGGCGGTTAGATGTGCCAGTGAGAATATACACGTGTTACAAAAAGACTAGTAAATTTTGTATGGAGACCATCTACATTTTGTATGGGAATGCGATTTTTTTAAATCGTTTTTCGACCTATGTTCTTTGGGGAAAGTTGTTCAGTTTTACGAGCATATTCACACCCTTTCGGCTTTATTTGTAGTTTTGTAACACCTGGGCTATAAGAAAATGTAGGTAGTAAGAAGACGAATGAGTTATAGCCTACCTCTGCAAAAATATGTTGTGCCGTAGCAATTCTGATGAATTTATTACCTGAAAAAAATAAAAAATACTATTAATACAGGGTGAAAAACTGCGATTACGTAGGTGGCCGAAGGAGAAAAAACAAATAACATGCATTTTATTTATGTGACACAGTCAAGGACGTTATACATGCATAACGTCCTTGGACACAGTAGCCAAACAAAATGGCGTGTGTGCATTTCGCCACTTTACTTGGCCGCTATCTTCAGACATATTGTATAAAAGATATCTTCATTCTAAATGCTCTTTACTAAAGTATATTGTCATAAAACCGAAAAAAAATATGGGTGCTAAATATACCCTTTAATTTTGTGAAGGTCTGTCCCATACACTATATGTCAACTAATAATAATAGTAAAAAAAACACCTTAGGCACACAACAGGATAATATGGCTTTATTTATAACTTTCTTCCTTGCATCGCGGATCATTTTTATGCCCCATAAGATGAAAAACGCGCGTTAATGTAACAAATTAAAATAATTACGTAATTCCGCGTCTAAAATAAATAAGAAGAATAATCCGAATTAGCATTTTAAAAGGTGTTTCTAATCCCTTTAAGGCCCATTACGAAAATATAATGCCTCCACGTGCGACTTGAAGCTTAGTCGCGTTGGTTCAGTAGATATTTATTTTGCAGCCTCAGTTTTGGCCCATAATAAATAATACGTAGAAAAATAGAAGGGTATGTGTTTGGTTATGTGTATCTATGTTTGTATGTATGGGTATGTGTCAGCCGTGTGGTGACGGCAGAGAAGAATACATTTGTTACCAACCCCTACTCTTCCCGTGGGTGTCGTAAGAGGCGACTTAGGGACTACACATTGAACAGGGAACTGGCAGCAGCGCTCTCTGATACAGTAACCTTTTAATCTGCGATCTCCAACCTGCCTGTCAAGAGTAGAGATTATGGCAAAACCCTCCACTTAAGTGGAGAAGGCTCATAGTCCAGCAGTGGACTGTAACGGGCTTGATGTTGATGATGACGTGTTTGGTTTAAAATGATAACAGTTACCAAAGCATCTTACGATATAGTATTTCTGTTTCGTACTTATATAATACTAGACTAATGTGAGAAATTGATAGGTAAAGTACTTTTATATGTTACTGTATTAGGCCCACGATTAGGCCACTGCATTCGCATTTTAAACACTGTCAATCGAAATCATTTTGTGAGACTGTTTCCAATTCAGTTTGTTAAATAATAAGTAAGATAATCATTCGAAAGACACAAACAGCAACCAGAAAATGTATACGATATGAGCCATGTCACGTGCCTTGCAAATTACATGTCAGATGCCATCAAAGAGAGCAAGGGAGTGATGATTTCTTTAAAAATTTCCTCATTTTAGGTTTAAGATTATTTTTTTTGGAAATTGCACGTTTAAATTTTAACACAACAGTACTGTACACTTATTTATTTAAATTTATTATCAAAACCCAAATATGCGGAGAGCGAAGGATAGACAACAATCACACTAATATTATAAATATGAAAATATATTTGGATGTTTAGATGTCTGAATGTTTGTTCCGTTTTCACGCCTTAACTACTGAACGGATTTGCATGAAATTTGGAATGAAGATAGTTTGTACCCTGGATTAACACATAAGATACTTTTTACGGGAAAAAGTCTTATTCCCACGGGAAAATCTTACATAACGCGAGCGTAGCCGCGGGCGGAAAGCTAGTATTGCATATTAAGAGACACAAACTACAAATTTTAAACAGGAGAAGCAGTTGTTTCCTTCGTATTTTAAATTGTTGATAAAAATGTTTACAAGCATTATTTAACTAAAATGTTGTCGTTATTAAGTTCTATTCTACGCGAGTGCTGAGGAAAAGTGTTATCTCGATGCAGCCTGCAATATTTGAGTTTTTCTAGACGCTATTGTGTTTTCAAAGGAATCAAACATTCATTGTTTACGTGATCATATTATCAACGAGAAGAACTTAATCTCATCTTGTATGTTCACTAAGACATTTCCTGGTGTTAAACAAGTGGTTGATCTATTGTTTAATTAAAAACATCATAAAAATATTATTGCTGAAAAACCGTTGAAAGAACTTTTTAAATTCGCGCGTTACTTTATCTGTGTTGCCAGGACCGTGCCGAACTCATCTTACGCGAAAGTCGCACGTTGCTCCCGCGAATTTTTTTTTTTTTTTTACTTATTCCTATTGTTACTTATTTTTACTAATTGTTACTATTTTGAGTTGTTTGTTAATTGCACTTTGATAATTCTTGCTACCCACTTGAGAGCATGTCGCAACCGGTTATGAACCTCACACCCAGTGACAGTCAGCCTATCAGTTTGTCCCAACACACACATGTTAAATGTGATTTGTGCACAGATTTTCCTCGCTACTTCCGATCGAAAAGGGGACTAAACTTACATACGGCCAGAAAACACAAGACTAAAAATATCGCACCACGTCCAGATCTTCAAAATGCTCCACCACTACCGCCTTTGCCACCATCCTCATCACTGACAGGGGACGATCCTCAATCTCCTCTCCTCTCCAAGCCTTTTTGGCAAACACTGAGTGAATTGAGATGTGAGGTCCCTGTCATCAAACGCATACCCCGTGGCGCGCGAGCTAGCGTAGCACGAGCTCTTAAGTCGTGTGTCGATCGGGTGGTCTCATCTAACTGCAAACCTGAGTGGGAAGAGCTATTAACTTTTGCATACAGGATCCTACATGTCAATAAAGATGGTAACGATAAATTGAGCCTAACACAAAAAATTAAAAACAACTGTGTTTCAAGCGATATACCCAACACCAGTTCCAGACCTTCTGATTGTCGTTCAAGTAAAACAATATTCAATATTTTTAAAAAAGTAGAAGCCAAAGTGAGCGAGGGCGACCTCAGAGGGGCAAGTCAACTCTTGTTCTCAAACGATACGATTGCACCCGATAACATAGAGACCTTACAGTCACTTCATGCAAAGCATCCGTCTCCATTGGTCGCTAGCCAGCTCCCCGATTCTCCAGAAAAAGACAGCTCTTTACCTTGTGTAACATCCGAAGACATTATTCAAGCAGTCACATCTTTCAAAAACGGTTCAAGCGGTGGCGTGGACGGGCTATCCCCTCAACATCTAAAAGACCTTGTGAGTGTCTCTGCAGGCGACGTAGGCTGGGGTTTGGCTTCTAGTTTAGCTTCTCTCGCTGATTTAATGCTGTCTGGCAAAGTAAATGACGAGGTTATCGATATCTTGTACGGCGCTAGTCTCTGTGCTTTAAAAAAAAAAGACGGAGGTATTAGACCAATAGCCGTTGGTACCACTTTTAGGAGATTAGTATCCAAAATTGCTTGCAGACATATTGTGCCATCCCTAACAAAAAAGTTCCAGCCCATCCAGGTTGGCTTTGGTTCTAAAGGCGGGTGTGAGGCCGCAGTTCACGCTACTCGTGCTTTTCTAGCAAGTGACGTTGGGCAAGTTCTCCTTAAGGTTGACGTAAGGAACGCCTTTAACTCAGTAGACCGCGGGACATTACTAACCCAAGTAAAAGAACACACCCCTGCCATTTTCCCATACCTCTGGCAGTGCTACAGTAAACCCTCAAAACTTATATATAAAAAACACCTTTTACACTCTTCGGTGGGTTGTCAGCAAGGTGATCCTCTAGGTCCGGCCATTTTTAGCCTCAGTATCCACCCCATCATCTCATCTTTATGCTCCAAATTTAATGTTTGGTATTTGGACGATGGCACGCTAGGAGGCCAAGCTGATGTGGTGTTGAACGACCTACAAAGCCTTATCAATGATTTCAAGAACATTGGCTTGGAGCTCAATTTTTCTAAATGTGAGCTCTATATACATCCTACTGTCTCTGCAAAAGATAGGAATGATATACTACAGAAATATAACACCGTGGCTCCTAACATCCAAATCGCCACCGACGCAACGTTACGTCTTCTGGGGGCTCCAATTCTTGACAATTCCTTGCCTCAATTTATTCAAGAGCAAATCGATAAATTTCAGAGCACTTCCGACCGCTTACTTAAAATAAACGCTCACATGGCTTTAGCACTTATAAAATTTTGCCTGTTTGTGCCAAAGTTCACCTACGTCTTAAGGTGCAGCCACTTATGGAGGTTTCAGAGCTTGTTGACGGCTGTAGATGAACACGTATCTACATTGCTGACAAAGGTACTTAACTGTCGTCTGACTGCAGAATCATGGGTCCAGGCTTCGCTTCCTATACGCTTCGGTGGCATCGGTATCCGGAAAGTTTCAAATGTCTCCCTGCCCGCCTTTTTAGCTTCTGCTCACGGGTGTAACAAACTTTTTAAAGATATGACAAGCCCATCGCTTGGTCTGGTTGAAGTCGCTCATCTTTCGGAAGCTTTAGTTGAATGGAAGTCATCTAGCCGCAGCGAGATCCCTAAATCTGTGCACTCTCAAAGACAATGGGATGAGCCTTTGTGCAAAAATGTACAAGAGGAGTTGTTATCCACTGCCACGGACACCACAGATCGCGCCCGTCTTCTCGCAGTATTTGAGAAAGAGTCCGGGTTATGGCTGGACGCTTTGCCATCCGCACACATCGGTACTCTCCTAGATAACTGCACACTGTCCCTATCTATTAGCCTCAGGTTGGGGCTCAAAACAAATCAGCCACACCAGTGCAAATGCGGGACAGCAGTTAATGAGTTAGGGTACCATGGACTATCGTGCCAAAGAAGCGCAGGTCGCATCCCACGACACGCGGCGTTGAATGACATAATTCGTCGGGCGCTAGCCTCAGTGAACATTCCGGCAAAATTGGAGCCAAACGGAATCGTTCGTACCGACGGTAAGAGACCCGACGGATTGACGCTCATCCCATGGAAACAGGGAAGGTGCCTGGTGTGGGACGCCACCTGCGTCGACACGCTTGCTCCATCTCACGTCCAGGCCACTTGCGGACGAGCGGGTGCAGCTGCTGCGAGCGCCGAAATTTTAAAGACCCGGAAATACGAGGAGCTAACCGGTTCCTACATGTTCTCTCCTCTGGGTTTTGAGACCATGGGTCCCTGGGGCCCCGATGCCAAAATAATATTAAGAGATCTTTCAGTGCGCCTCATCGAGACCTCTGGTGACCGCAGAGCTGGCAGCTTCCTCGGGCAAAAAATAAGCCTCGCCATTCAGAGAGGAAACGCGGCCAGTCTGCTGGCCACTATGTCTTGCGGAGACGCACTGGAAGATATCTTCTATTTGTAAATATTTTGTATATTTTTAATTTTTTGTTTATTATTAATTTTTGTTTTTATTGTAATATACTAATTTTAAACCGCAAACGAAATAAATTCCATTGCTGAATTTAACCAAAATCTAATAACCGCCTAACATAACTTTTCAAAACAATATCGCTCGCCGTTTCCCCAACCCTTTGACAGTGGACCCCTAATGGGAACTAGGCCAGGGGGGCAATAATTTAAATCGATGTTTAATTTACGATTACGCACAGTATCGATTATGCTGAATCGAGAAGTTTTATTCGATCTCGCGGCGGGAGGCGTCGACGGAACCATTCTGGTTAGAACTAGTTTGGGTTTTGGTTATATTTACATGTTTTTAGGTACTTCTGCTTTGGATTTAACTTTATGAATCTAGAAGTTATAAAGTAAAACCTAGCTATAAAATTAATATAATACTAAAGATAGATCGATTCAACTCTTCATTTTCATATATTTTTTTTCTCTTCGTTTTTCAAATGTAAATCTCCCTTGGGCCTAATTACTAAGCGTTTTTTTTTCTATAACATTATAATTTTGTTTTTCTTTCTTTGCCAATTTTTAACAACCCTTGGATCTGAAAGATTTTTGATAACATTTTATAAGAGTTCAAAATATGTTTACGCAAATTTAAAAAAAAAATCAACACAATCGTCCAGTTTCATAGGAGAATGATTGAAGAAAGAAAGAAAGAAAACAATTGGAAGAAGTATTGCGCTGTGTAACTAACACGAACTAATTACTAAACAAAACAGTGTTATGTATTTTGACTGAATATTCCACGCAAGGTTTCCTTGTGAGTTTTCACTTACTCACATCACGTCTCCAGACGGTATCATATTTTAGAAGCCTTAAAAAAATATTATTCACATTGCGTATATCCATCGAAAATTTGATGAAATTTCTTCATCGTCGGATTGATCTCCGAATGGATTTCGTTATCATTTACGCCGCAATCAGAAATTGGCAATATATCGTCGGAAATACGACGGATATCGCGATCAGTGATCACGTGTGTATCCTATCACGAGTGACGTCAGGGGGGCGATGTGACGTTAAGGATGGGACACAAACATTATGTTTTAAAAAAGTTTAGTGAAAAGTTATTACTTGTTAATATTTATTTATTTAACTGATCTTGCAACTCAATTTAGCCATTCAGTAAATAAGAACATACCTCTACAATAAGTATTATTTTATTGTAAGTAATTAGATTTGAGTATATCCGATCACCCATCTTCAGGTTATTTCGTCAAGATCTATATTTTAGTTAATCAATATACGTTATATATAACAGATAATAATGAACAGACGGTAACTAACTACGCAAATGTTAACTTGATATAAAGAAGATAGTTTTTTTCTAAGAACTTAACCAATTACAAATGCTAGTAATACAACTATAAATTACTGCGCAGTTTAATATAAATCCTCTTCAAATTTAGAGTCTCCTACACTTTTTTCTTTTTTATACACAATTTAAACCCTTCACGAAATAATACTTACATAAAATTTTCGACAAACCGAAACAAACAAACATTTCACACGTCAAATTAACAGGTTAAACCTTAAAAGAACATATCACATCGTCACATGTAAACTAATGTGGCCGGCCCTCGCCCGCCCGCTGAGCCACGGCACAAATTATGTTTTTTTATGTGTGCCCTGACAAATTGGGTATTTTACGATCGCTGCGCCGCCGATACGCCGAAGTGACGCGCGGTTTTGTTGACGCGTGTAAACCTAGCCTTAGGGGAGTTTTTACAGGTGTGATGTCTTTATCTGATTATGTTTTTGGAGCGTTTGTGAAGCTGTAGTTCTTTTTATTATCCGTGTGGGTTATTAGCCGTGTGGTGACGGCATAGTAGAAAACATTTGTCACCAACCCCTACTCATTCCGTGGGTGTCGTAAGAGGCGACTTAGGGACTACACATTGAACAGGGAACGGGCAGCAGCGCTCTCTGATACAGTAACCTTTTACTCGTAATCTGCGATCTCCAGCCCGCCTGGCAAAACTCTCCACTTAAGTGGAGGAGGCTCATAGTCCAGCAGTGGACTGTAACGGGCCGTTAATGTAGTTTTTTTATTCTGTGCAATTATGAATGTTTAAAAGTCGTTACATAATGGTGTTTCAATAGTATCCAATTATTACTTAACGGTTTTGGATGAAATTTGAAATGAAGATAGTTTGTAGCCTGGATAAATATATAGAATACTTTTTACGGGAAAAAGTCTTATTCCTACGGGAGAATCTTACACAACGCGAGCGTAGCCGCGGGCAAACCGCTAGTTAAAAATAATGCCCTTATAGGTCTTATACCTATCTTCTCAATAAATAAGCAATTTATTAACCGTTCATATACGTCCCCACGGAGGGGCTCAAACCAACCTTGATATAAGCCGATTAGGACTTAGTCGACCACGCTGGCTCGGTGCGGGTTGGTCGACTTCACACACAACTTTTAAATTTCTTCGCAGAAATGTGCAGGTTTCCCTTCGATGAGCCTCACCATTAGAGCGTCGAATAAAAATGCAATAATTTTAAGCTACAGGGAAGGCTCAAGCCTCTTGGTGGAAACAAAATGCTGTTGATAATCTAGATCATCGAGTTAAAAAAACTATAAAAAATACACATTACCTCAAAAACAAGATAAAATTACAACCCATACGTCATACACCTCATACATATTGTATGAGCTTGTATGATGTATGGCAGCCATGACACCATACCTGTCAGGTTTAGATCAGATTACATACGATCCGACACATTTGATGTATTATGTGCATGTCTTAATATTAATTTGAGTTTGAACGTCTTAACTGACTTCGTGAAGGTAAGGATGTACGTAATTATTAGCTTATAGACGAAAGGTTTTTTTGATAACTATGTTTGCCGTGTGGTGACGGCAGAGTAGAATACATTTGTCACCAACCCCTACTCTTCCCGTGGGTGTCGTAAGAGGCGACTTAGGGACTACACATAGAAC